>JAVJIF010010417.1:0-174204 GCA_038442645.1 Agave tequilana | reverse complement strand
AAACTCCAGACAGTTTAGCAGACACTCAGGTAAAGAGGTTATTGTCCTCAAATGGCTTAAAATTCTTGATGGGTCCGATGAGGACTCATCATATTCAGACGGAGACAAGCGGAGGCTACTCAGGAGCAATCTAAACAACTGAGGTGGTCAGTCAGAATTTCGAGCCCCCAACAAAATATGGCTAGAAAGTTGATCATGTCTCTTTCGCATTAGTAACAAAAACAGAGTTCCTCGCAGTTATAGGAGGCGATTAAGGCAGATGACCACGACAAGTGGAGTACAGCCATGGAGCGAGAGATAGAGTCTTCGGGTAAAAATCAAACACAAGAGTTGCTTAATTTTTCAAAGGACTTTAAGATTAATAGATTGAGATCGGTCTTTCGCAAAAAAAGACAATGAGAAATAAAAGACAAGCTTAGTTGCCAAAGAATATGCTCCAAAGGAGGCTATTGACTATAATGAGATATTTTTCTTGTAGTCAAGCATACATCTATTCGAATGTTGTTGGCGATAGTAGCTCAGTTTGATGTAGAATGAAATAGTTGGATGTTAAAACAATATTTCTGTATGGTGAGCTAGAGAAGAGGATATACATGAAGCAACCTGAAAGGTACATTTAGAAAGAAAAGAAAATAAGGTGTGTTTGTCAAGAAGTCCATTTATAGACCCAAGCAGTCTCCCAAGCAGTGGTACAACGGTTTGACTCTTTCATGAAAGGTCAGATACACCCGATATGAGTATAATAGTTGTGTCTATTTCAAGTAAAATAATGATCCAACATATTTGCTGTTGTATGTGGATGATAAGCTGATTGCTGTGAAAATAAGACACATATTCAGAAGCTTAAAGCTCAGCTAAAAAGAAAATTTGACATGAAAGATTTGGGAGAAAATAAGAAGGTCTTGGGTAAAGAGATCACTCGAGACAGAGGTTCAGGCAGACTTTGACTATCTTAGGAGAACTATGTTCTCAATGTGTTGGAAAGATTCAATATGGCATAAGCAAGAAGGATCACTTCTCCTTGGCAAATCACTTCAAGTTATCCTCCAAGCAGTGTCCACAATCACTGGAAGAGGAGGAGGAGGACATGTCTCAAGTACCATATGCTAGTGCAGTGGGATCACTCATGTATGCTATGATCTGCAGTGCGGTGGGATCACTCATGTATGCTATAATCTGCACTAGGCCTGACTTAGCCTATGCAGTAGTACAGTAAGTTGATTCATGCCGAATTCAGGCAAGCAATATTGGAAGTAGTGAAGTGGGCGCTACGATATCTATGAGGGACTGCGAGACTAATCTTGATATTTCAGAGATTAAAAATAGGGAAGCTAGGATATTACAAGGCTATACTGATGTAGATTATGTAAGAGAACTTGATCAGCAAAGATCTACGACAGGTTAGGGTGAATAGGTGTAAGGCTAATCTAGTGACAAAATAATGCGCAATTAAAAAACTTAATGCAAACACTTAGTGTAATCAAAGAGTGTAGCTAAATTCCCAGTGAAGGGCTCTCGACTATCTCCTCTAAATTCCTCTAAATAAGAGTTGAGGTGCTATATGAAGCTCTCTTGGTTCAACACAAGTGAGGCACACAAACAATCAATACCAAGCATATAAATATGAATGAACAATATGATTAATGTAAGGTACAATATAAAAGAGAGAGTAGAGAAAGTGGATCAAACACAAGACAAAGATATGTTTCAAGGTTCAAGCACCCAGCTCTATGTTCCCCGCCTTCACACAGAAGGATTTTCACTAACTCGTCCACACAGGACTTCCCGCACAGGGAACCTCTACTGAGGATTTGGGTAAGTACAAATCAGGAGTACACAACTCCTCTCTCAACCAATACAACCTCTCACTAGAGGCAATGCACAACTCAAATCACCTCTACACTTAGAGGGATAGGCACTTAGCCAAACAAAGATCACCTCACACTTGAGGGATGGGCACAAAGCAACACTAACAATAATTACTTCACACTTGAGGGATTCCAGCACAACCTCTACGATCACTCTACACAAGAGGGATACCAATATTTCACCTCTCACTAGACGGATATCCAATAAATGGAAGGTTTACCACTTGGTGATCACAAAGACCACAAACTAAATCTTCTCTCAAAAACAATGATCCTATAGATAGGATAGTTAGATAAGCTCAAGTGTGAGAAATAAAGAGTTTGGAAATCAAAAACACAAAGAAAAACTCTTGGGAAAACTTCTAAAATAGATATAAAATAAAGATAAAAAATATCCCAAAACTTCTCCTTTTCTTGATTTTTTCAACCCTTAAAGAAAAAAAGATAAATCTTTTGGCTCTAAAAGCTCTTTTAAAAAACTTGTATAAAACACTTGTAAAGGTGAGAAATTTAGCTCTTGGAATCTTGTTAAAAAACCAAATCAAATGGGGGTATTTATAGCCCCATAGGAAATCTGCCTGTTGGCAGCTGGAAAGGGCAGATTTGCCATTCGGGTCGACCGCCAGGTCGGACCGACCCAACAGTCAGATTTCTGACCGTTGTACCTCGGTCGACCGGCCCGGTCAACCGAGACTAGATACAGAGAGCAAAGCTCTCTGCCGGTCAACCGGCTCGGTCGACCGGGGCCATTTCCAGAGAGCAGAGCTCTCTGGACGGTCGGACCACCCAATCGACCGGCCCACAGCCCTGGCTGCGTGCTATCCTGCGCACGTCGGTCGACCGGATGGTCGACCGACCTCTGCTACGATCGACTGGGCCGGTCGACCGGCAGACAGCCAACAGCCACTTTAGGGATTGAAAAACTTGGGTTTTATTATTAATTAAATCCCATAAAAACACATAAATTTCACAAAAATCAGTTCTTATATTATCTTTGAAATAAAAATATGTGTGACAGAGATTCAACACATATTACAAACTATTTAAACCATTTTTGTGTGATAGAAAATTGCCCTAAAACAAAAACTGTATTTTTCAAAACTTAGATTTTTGAAATGGAAATTTGTTTTCTCCAAAACACTTGTAAACACAAAAACATAATATTGACAAACTTTGAAGCATATTGTATATGGATAAAATCCAATATCCATGAAAGGTATTATATCTATATTTTTGACATTAAATCCAAAAATAAGTTTTGTTTAAATATAAAAACTCCAAACCATGAAGGCTATCAAAATAAGTTTTTCCAAATGTTGAAGCATATTGTATATAGATCAAATCTAATATACATTAAACCATGTAAACTTGTTTTAATTCTATCTATTCATGAAAACCAAGATCGGTTAAACCGAAAAAACCAAAAACATGAAACTTGTGTGTGTATTGTGAACTTGAGCATATCACACTATCTAATCTTTACATTGAGATCTAAACAAAGTCTTAACTAAACAAACCGAAGCCTCTTGTAGAACTCCGTCTCCAAGTCGACTCGATCCAAATGTGATCCACCGAGCTTGACTCCAACCGAGTGCTAGATGTGAACTTGACGCTCGAGCTCTTAAATCACCATGTGAAAGCTCCAAAGCACCTTGTTGATGCTATCACCTACTAATATCTTGATCAAATATCTGAAACTAAATATCATAAGATTATTAGTAAACTATAAACTACATGAGTTAATCATCATCAAAAACTAGTGAAGGGCCTCTGGGCCAACAAATTCCCCCTTTTTGATGATGACAAAACTCATGGAGTTAATATACATGGATTAAAGTTAAGCTCATAAAGCTCCCCCTTAACTCATGCATAGCAATAAACATAAAGATATATAATGAATGCTCAACATAAATATGCATAAATATGATATTTGATACTAATGAAATAAATATGCTCTTGATATCAAATTTTAAAATAAACATATTCTTAAAAAAATGTGCTCTTAATACCAACAAAAGCTCTTTGATACCAACAAAACAACAAAAGATGTTCTGATACCAATACCGACAAAAGATGCTTTTGATACCAATGGTAAAAGATAACAAATTTAAACACATATGCATATAAACAATCATGCATAAACAATCATGCATATATCAAACTCCAAAATATCTCTCCCCCTTGTCAATTCATCAACAAAGGGGTACAAACAATAAAGGTATATACGCTATATACATTCATGAAGAGGAGAGACGAGAAGTTAACTCCCCCTGCATACATACATTTATATGAAAAGAGATGACTAAACCCTAACCACATAAAGCATAATATGCAATGTATAAAAGGAGATGTGAAGCTCCTACTACACAAGTGTACTACATATCAAAGAAAGGTCAATTACTTTAATATGACATACACTCAACATGAATATATATAGAGAAGATATTAAGCTTCCCTGCATATAAGCATTACAAATCAAAACATTATGATACCCAATATATCAATTTATGATACAAATGAAAATAAACAAAACATTTTGAAGAAACAAAAAAAAATGATAATAATTGAAAGATATAAACATATAGGTAATCTTGATGTCAATTGTAAAAATTAGTACCAATTAAAAATATTTTACACTTTTGATACCAATGAAAAATATAAACTAATCATTTGGTTAAATACTAAAGTCATTTGCAATAAAATAACCAAATAGAGAATAATATCAATTTAAGATTCTTGATACCAATATTGAAAATGAAACATATACCAATTGAAAATAATTTTCATTAGGAGCATAGGAATCAAATGAAAACTAAGATATCATTTTTCAACATAAAGAGTGGGAGTAAGATATCAATGGAAAAAAAAATCGATTGAAAGGTAAAACATGAATTTTCTCCCCCTTTATGAGATACTAATGAAAATGATGCATAAGCTTGTATAAGATACCAATTTAAAAATAATTGTCATTAAGGACTAAATCCAACTTAGCATAACCAAATTTGTGCTTAAAGATATAAAGATATAGTAAGCACATAAAAAACACATATCTGTATGGAAATAAAATACCAATCAAAATTGATACTATTTGAAGTTAAAGCATACATATATAGAAAAAATAAATATGAGTATACAAAATAAGTATCAATTGTGATACCAATTGAAAACACAATGAGAATCAAAGTGTATAACTCATACTCCCTACCACCCATTTCATGCACATGTTTAAATAGATTTTCAATAATGCATATAAGGCATGGTCGCCCAACCAAATCGCCCATAGATGGTTAGGGGTTTTCAAAAATAAGTTTAAAAATAGTTTTAACATGATTGAAAACTCTATCAAAATGAAGAATACGCAACTAGTTATATGATAAAATTGCAAACTGGTACGAAATCCTTCAAGCAAGAAATAAAATAAGAGAATATCCATGAAATATAAAAATCACATGATCATCAAACACTCAAAGGTCTATAAGTACATATAGTCTCATGAAAAACAAATAATGCGTAAACAAAAATGATGAGTGTATAAGTATAATGTGAAAGACAAAAGTCATGAAAATAGGCAATAAGCTCAATGTGAAATTCCTTATCAAAAACATGAAAATCATCAAAACTAAGAATCCTTTAACGTATATGTATGTTTTATACAAACTAGAGTATAATACATATCCAAACATGAACGAGTCCACAAAAGTATATGCATGAAGGCAAGTGGCTCAAGGATGTATATGTATAACTATTTGTTTAGACAAAATAGACATATACATGAGTTTAAACGTAAACATGAAAACATGCATAAAAATAGAAAATACAAGTCAAAATACATGAATCATCAAAAATAGGTTATACTAATACATCTAATGAGTACAAATGAGCAATCAAGTACAAACATTAATAATCTATTTGTGGCTCACTAGTTGTACAAATATATACTCAAGTTTTAATGAAAATTAACATTTAAACATGTAACCAAATCATGAAGTGCAAAATCAAAACAAAAACTCATATGATCATTAAGTAACTATCCATGATATTAAAGTTATGATATACATAATAGCTAAACAAATGTGAGAACACAAAAAAAGAAGGATCCATATGAACATGGGTGTATCTCAAATACTATGCATGTATGTCATAGGTCTAAATATCATGGCATTTATCATAATAATCATGAAATAAAACACGCTAAAATTTAATGACATGAAAAGCATGTATACCAAATGGGAGTTTAGAGATCGTTACCAAAAATCATTAGGGCTAATCTCTAGGCTCCAACCTAAGGTGGTACTCCCACCAAACTCCCCTTGAAAGTGATGCATCCAAATTGTCATCTTTAAGCTCGGAACGCATCCACCTCAAGGCACCATCACTCTCACGTCAAGTGAGAGCCCACACCTACATCAATAAATAGGAGTGATCTTGGTACCTATAATCTTTTGGGTCCATGGGGGTTAGCTCCTTTCCTAACCCATACAACTTATTTGTTAAATTTACATCATGTACTCTATCATAACAAAACTTAGCAAGGTGGCCCTTACATCCACAATGTGTACAAGTGTACACATGAGCATACAAAGTATGATGAGTGTGAGCGTGAGAAGCATGTGTATGTCGTGATTTGTGTGCATGCATATTTGAAACTTGCATCTTTTGAAACATGAATTCCAACCGTGTGTATTTCATGGCATATTGCTCAAAGTGGAACCCAAACAATCAACAATATTCTAAGCATACAAATATCATTTTCAATTATAGAAGAGGTGGTGTATGCAATAGGTATGCTAGATGATGAAACTACATTAGCATGGCAAACATGTGAATCTATATCATTTTTAAAGAAATGTTTTTCTTAGAAATCAAATCCAAAATCCTTTGAAATTAAAGCAATTTTCATTTCAAAGATTCATTTTCTTTTATAACAAAATCAAGTTTGAAGTTAAATCCTCATTTTTCTTCAAAACGACATTGCAATCATTTTATTTTTCAAAATTTCATTTTCTTTTAGGGCAAGATAAGTTTGGATTTCAATGAATTCCTTTCATTAGAAATCTCATCTCTTTTTGTAAAATAATATCAAGTTTAGAAAACAACTCTTTATTTTCTTTAGTTAATTTAAAAGTTTTTTTTTCAAAACTTTATATTTTTCAAAGAGGTTCACACAAACAATAGATAGCTCTTCATTCAATGCATCAGGATCAACATAATCATCATAAGAAGAACAAGCACTATCTAGTTGAGTATCCGAATGTACCTCAAGGAGTCATTCCCTTGGACCATGAAGCAACGTTGTTCGGATTCTTCTCCACTAGATTCCTTCTCCATTTGGATTAGCAATTGAAGCTTTGGAGAGGTCAAGATGTTCCACACTGCAAAGCAGAATCACAATGAGAAACCATATTTAAATATTCTTTTACTAAGTGATTTCTAAGTACCTTTAGGGCTAGTGCATTGGCTCTATATACATGCTATTACTAAGGTAAGATACCAAGCTATTACTAAGGTAAGATTCCTTGGTAATGGCAAGGTAAATTTTATAACCTATGGCTTTTAAGTGCCAACTCATCCTAACCTTCCATATATCAATTTTAGAGATATCAAACATGGGAGGGTTATGCATGAGTGCAAATAATATGTGTACAAATACAAATGATAGATTAGCTAACCAAGATCTCACTCATAGGTGGTTAAACCTAATATCAGGAGCGTAGGCTCTGATATCAATTGAAAAACTCTTGAAAAAACTTCTAGAATAGATATAAAATGAAGATAAAAACAATCCAAAACTTCTCCTTTTCTTGATTTTTCCAACCTTTAAACAAATAAAGATAAAATCTTTGGCTCTAAAAACTCTTTTAAAAACTTGTATTAAAACACTTGTAAGGTGAGAAATTTAGCTCTTGAAAATCTTGTTAAAAAACCAACTCAAAGGGGGGGTATTATAGCCCATAGGAAATCTGCTCGTTGGCAGCTGCCCAACGGTCAGATTTCTGACCATTGTGCCTCCGGTCGACCGACACAGTCAACTGAGACTGGATACAGAGAGCAGAGCTCTCTGCCGGTCAACCGGGGCCATTTCCAGAGAGCAGAGCTCTCTGGATGGTCGACCGCCCGGTCGACCGGCCCACCAGCCCAGGCTACGTGCATATCCTGTGCACGTCGGTCGACTGGATCGGTTGACCGACCTCTGCTACGGTCGACCGGCAGACAGCCAGTCCAGCCACTTTAGGGATTGAAAACTTGAGTTTTTATTATTAATTAAATCCCATAAAAAAACACAAAATTTCACAAAAATCAGTTCTTATATTATCTTTGAAATACAAAATGTGTGACAAATATTCATCATATATTACAAACTATTTGAACCATTTTTGTGTGATAGAAAATTTGCCTTAAACCAAAAATTGTATTTTCCAAAACTTGGATTTTTGAAATGGAAATTTGTTTTCTCCAAAACACTTGTAACAAACATGATATTGAAACAACTTTGAAGCATATTGTATGTGGATAAAATTCAATATCCATGAAAGGTATTATATCTATATTTTTGACATTAAATCCAAAAATTAGTTTTGTTTAAATACAAAACTCCAAACTCATGAATAGGCTATCAAAATAATTTTTCCAAATAGATGAAGTATGTGTGTGTGCGTGTATCTCTCTCTCTCTCTCTATTATATATATAATATATATATATATATATAATATATATATATATATATATATATATATATATATATATATATATCAAATCTAATATACATTAAACCATGTAAACTTGTTTGATTCTATCTATTCATGAAAATCAAGATCGGTTAAACTGAAAAACCAAAAACGTGAAACTTGTGTGTGTATTGTGAACTTGAGCATATCACACTATCTAATCTTTACATTGAGATCTAAACAAAGTCTTAACTAAACAAACTGAAGCCTTCTTGTAGAACTCCGTCTCCAAGTCGACTCGATCCAAATGTGATCCACCGAGCTTGACTCCAACCGAGTGCTAGATGTGAACTTGACGCTCAAGCTCCTGAATCACCATGTTAAAGCTCAAAATACCTTTATTAAAGTTATCACCTACTAATATCTTGATCGAATATCTAAAACTAAATATCATAAGTATTGTAAACTATAACTATATGAGTTAATCATCATTAAAACTAGAGTGAAGGGCCTCTGGGCCAATAGGTTACATATTCATAGTAGCGGAGTGCATTGTTAGTTGAAAGGCAGAGTTGCAAGACATCGTGGTGCTTTTAATGACAAAGGCAGAGTACATGGTTGCAGTTGAGCCATCAAAGAAAGCATTATGTTTAAAAGGATTGGTCAAGACTTTCGGCATCATATAAAATTTAGTTCAGGTTCATTGCGACAGTCATAGTGCTATTCATCTCGCTAAAGATCACATGTATCATAAAAGGAAGAAAAATATTGATGTGAGGCATACAAGATACGCTAATGGGTCGTAAATGATAAGGTGATTGCTTTGGTAACTATCAGTACAAAGACGAATCCAGTGGACATGATGACAAAGATCTTCCAGGTGGAAAAGTTCAGAGCATCTTTAAACTTCATCCAGATTTTTCACATAAAAGGTAGAGAACAGGCTCTTGGAGGGATCCATGTAAAGTCACAAAAGGGGGATAAAGCATGGTGAATGAAGCGGAGGCCAATTTGTACAAGGGAGCTCAATGAACGTTAGTCAAGGTAAAGATTATTAGTGTTTTGGATGCCTCATATTCATTAAAGAAGAAATCAGGTTAAGGTGAAGGAGTTACAAATTTCAATGATCAAGAACGGACATGTACGGACATGCACAAGGAGTTGTGCACATGATAAGTCAACTTATACCAGTATAGTCAACTTATGTACAGGTTAGTCGACTAACGCCTTGCAATATAGTCAACTAATTTACATCAAAGATCTCAGTTAGTCGACTTATACTTATGATTAGTTGACTAATGAGCAGATTAGTTGACTTATCTATCAGGTTAGTTGACTAATCGGCGTTCTTGGGTTCTGATTCCAGCGAATTCACGTTTTCTTTCTCTCTGAGTCGGTATTGTTCATATTGATGGAGTTTGTGTTGAATTAAAATAATCCTAAGAGTCTATGTAAACCACTTGGGATGACATTTGAAGGCAAGTCAAGTGCAAATCTTGTTTTACACCATTAAAAGTTGTAAGAGAGAAATTCTTGTAACTCTTGTTATTTTCTTTTCTGTTTTCAAAAAACATTCTCCCATCCTCCCCGTGGACATATGCACTCTTTCCGAACCATGTTAAATCCGGTGTTCTTGTGTTTGTGATGATTAGTCTTTATTGCTTGCTAGTGATAGATTACTTTCACGCTTCCATTGTTGATCCATCTCGGTGTCCTTTCTTGATTTTGTCGGACATTTCACAACATCAAAGTAGCAATAGAGTGAGACTGAGTAAAAGAGCTTCACGGTGGCGCAACAGAGATAGGAAGGGATGAGGGCGTGAAGGTGGATGCCGCCCAAGGCGAAGGCGGTCATTTGATTAGTCTACGATATTGCACTTTTATATCGCATTTTCTTACCGATTTATGAATAAAATATCGTTTCTAAACCGTATTTTGGTCTCTTTTGTAGATAATCAAGACTAGAAGGACAAAAGGGTAATAAGAGCTTAATTAAACCCATTTTCGGGTAATTAAATTCAGATTTCTTGGAGGCCAAGTTAGAGAGTTTCTAAAAGATACATTAAACGTAGACGTTGGCGCGTGTCTGATGAAAATCCGGACGCAAATACCTGAAAGGTCCCAAAGCGAGATGAAACCGCTCGCCAAAACCAGGGACCTAAGTCCCTGGTATAGCCGCGAAAACGCGGCTATGACCGCATTCCTGCGGCCATCTTGGCGAGCCACGTGTCGATTTTTGACGCGTGGTCTCATTTCGTCTTCTAAATAATTCTTTTGCCTATATAAAGTCCTGCAGAGACCTAAGACGCAAGCAGATCAGCGAGTATGCTAGGCTTTCTCTCTTTTAGTGTAGTATAGTGTAGGTATTTTCTTTTCTTTTCTTTTGTATTTTCATTTTGTTTTAGATCTTGTAGTAGGGCTGAGATGATTCAGAGAGAGATAGAGAGATATTGATGTAATAAATAGTGACAATTTATGTAAAGATGTCTCTTTCTTCTCCATTATAATCTTTTCCATCTTCTATATGATGCTTAGCTAGTTTTTCTTTTCATGACAATTTAACTACTAAACACTAATTAGCTAACCACTTACTTGATAATCCACATGAATTTAATAGCATCTAAAAGGTCTTGTTCTTGCAAGAGCCATTGATGGCTCACGATGATGGATTCTAATATTCTAACATTCTAACATCTAACCCACTAACAAGCTAACTTGTAATGTCTTCTTATTTCATGCTCACCTCTACTTGATTTTGATGATTTAATGGTAACTTGCAACATGTTGTATGGTATGAATGTGTGGTTTGGATGTTGATGAACATCTTATGCGTCATATTTTGTATCGTCTATTGAAGCCAAGGACTAGTGATGGCCAAGGATCCATGTGAGGCAATTATCACAAGAGGTTAGCATGACTAGTTGAGTAATTAGTAGTTAGTAACTATGAGCTTTCTTTCATAGTTTTCTTCTTTCTTTTTACTTTGTTTTAAAAATCATTTTCAAAATTTTTTATCATTTTTTCTGTCTTTGTTTTTACCATCGGCTTAGTTCACCTTTATTACATCTTCTTTTTGTTTTGAAACCCACTTCCAAATCATTTCACTTTCCACTTTGTTTATATTTGCTTGTTTTTTTTACCGATTTATAACCACTTCTTATTTGTTTTTCACTTCGCGATTTCTTCGCCTTCTTCACCTATTATTTTTGGATTTCTTTTCTTTTTCTTTTTCTCATTCTTTAACAAAGAAAAACTTGTTAACAATCAACGTGAATAAAAACTGTTAATGCTTCTATCGCCTCACGTTCTTGTGGATTCGACCCGTTGAGCCAATACTATAATGGAAGTATCGAGAGAACATTAGCATACACGCATTTATACTGATTTTATAAAATGCACGTTTTCAAATGCCTGATTTCGCCCCGATCACCATCAGGGAAGCTAATGAAGCCCAGGAGTACTCCTTGGCTTTCCTTGTGGTTGTATGAGTGGAGAGTGAGCTGGAAATTTTGGGATGGTTTCTTGAGAAAGAACAAGAGATGGGCTTTTTCCTTTCTCGTTTCTGCCGTTCAAAAATGGTGAAAAAAGTTAGAGAAATTTGGCTTGAGAAATAGAATGGGATATTTATTCTCTGCTCATGTTTATTGTGTGATTCAACATGCCAACAATCATATCAAAAAATTTTGCCTTCAAGATGAACGCATTGAAAACAGTCCACCTGCAAGCTCACATATCTCTTCAGATGAAACAGAAACAGTTTGCAATCAAAAGCAAGATCTCTATTGCACAAGACTTATATGCATCATCAATAATATCGACATCCAAAACCCATTCCTCATGATGGAAAAGAGATTTGAGCAAATGTTGCTGCAGAGGAAGAAATTGATACCCTCACTTGCCAGGAACGAAGTTGGTGGCAAATGCCCAGGCATTGTTGTTGACAGCATCAGCAAGGTGGTTAGCCAAGTTCTCCAGAGGCCCTTGCGGTCACAATTGCCTAAACAAAGAATCCAAACATCGAGAACATGACCAGTCTACCGTTCTTGATCTTCTTCACTTCAACTCAGCGAACGCCTCGGGGTCGTCAGCAAGGCCCAGTGGGTCGAAGCTGCCACCAGGGTACAGAAGGTCTACCACCTCACCGAGTGGGCCACCAGCAACTCTGTATCCTTCAACAGCTCCCATCAGTACAACCTGACAGGCCCAGATAGCCAGAATGCGCTCTTAGCATGAACAAGGCTGGGATTGCCCAAGTAGTCCAAACCGCCCTCGCTGGAGATTTGTGCACCAGCTTTGAACCAGATGGCCTCACCAAATTTCACACCATTGCGGGCAAGCAATTCAGGGAAGATGCAGCCGAGAGCACCAGGCATTGCCCACCTGCGGTGGATGACTTCGAGCTCACGGTTCTTGGCAAATGTCTCAGGGTTAGCAGAGAGACCAGCGGTGTCCCAGCCGTAGTCACCAAGGAATTCACTAGTGAGGTAGGATGGGGGCTCACCAGGCCGAGGTACTTAACACGGTCAGGACCATACCACGGGCTGCCCGATGAGACGGGCTTGGCGACAGTCTTCCTCATGTTGACCCTCGCATTGCCTATGAGCTCGGAGGCAGGCGAAGGAGCGAGCTTCAGCGCTTTTCGGCGAGAGAAGGGGAGGAGAGGGCCATGGTGGCAGCCATTGTAGAAGAGATTAGATTATTTGACGATGTGAAGGGGAGTTGAGTGAGAGTTCGGGGGTGAGTGAGGAAGTTTTAAATAGGGATGAAAATTGGAGGCAGAGAGAGATTGAGGAGCTTATCTCATTGATAATTTGATATCTCTATCTATGTTCTCATTGGTTGCTTCGTTTGATAGTATCACTTGGGATGTCACAAAGCCAGTAGTTTTCATCTCTAGCTATCAGGAATCTGATAGCATCTACCTTGATGAATCAGGTGTGCCAATTAGCACTTGTCAGGTGCTTTTTGTCTATTTATTTGTTGATTTTTTTTAGTTTCTTTATTTTATTTTATTTTTGTTTTGGTACATAAATTAAGTTTCAGTTCAGGCAAATGTAATGGAAATGGAAATAGAAAGCGGGTCAAATAGCACCAAAATACCCCCACATTCTGATACCCCCCACATTCCGGACATTTCATGAAAATACTCTCAACGTTGTAGTGGTTCAAGTTGCTAACACGGTCTAATGGAGCTAACAACCATTAGCCTAATGACCAAAATACCATTACTTTGCATGTATCGATCTTTTTTGACCATCCTTTGTTTTTAATATTTAGATAGAGAGTTGAGTTTTTAAATATTTACAAGTCATCTTCTTCTTCTTCGTTCCTCCTTTTAAACTTTTTTCCTTGTTCGCTCTTACTCCATAACCAACGCATTCACCACCACCACAAGCTCAACCACTAACTTCACTATTTCATCCACTATTTTCTCATTGCCACCATCTTTACAATCATTGATTTGCCACCTCTTGTTCATTCATAACTTTGTTGGCCCAAAAGCCCATCACTTAGTTTTGATGTCGATTAAACTCATGTAGATATAGTGCAAATGATCTTATGATGTTTAAATCTACAGGTTTAATCATGATGTTTGTTTGATATTAAGCTTCATCACAAAACTCAAAGTCAAGTTTTTAAGCTTACTAATATCGATTCAAGAGCTCAAGTATAATGATAATATCAAATACTTAAGAAGGAGTCTAGCATGAAAGAATCAATTTGATCGAATAAAGATGAAGATCTTTTCAAGAAGTAGACTCTAATTTGTAAGGATGTTTAGATTCTTTTAAAGTATAGAATAGATTTGATTTCTCAAGTATATACACACAGACCAAAGTTTGATACAAGTTTTAAAGATCATCGTTTTTAGAAAATCAAGTTTTTATTTCAAAACGGTTGTGATATCTCAATAATAAGTTCACATGTTTATAATATGTGTTGATTTTTAATCCCACATATTTGTGTGCAAATGTATTCATATGAATTTATTTTTGTGAAATTTATTTGATTTTTAAAAGGTTTAAAACACAAAAAGAAAAAGAATTTTGGGATATGGCCAGTCGACCGCACGGTCGATCGCCCTGCATAGCAGAATGCTCTACCGATCGACTGCACGGTCGGACCGGGTGGGCACAATATGCATAGAGCACTCAGCTTCTCGGTCGACTAGGCGGTCAACTGCTAGCCTAACCCTGTTTGAGCAAGGGCATGGTCGATTGACCGAGCAATCAACCGCTAGTTCTGAGCTCAGACTGAGCTTAGACCCTTGTTCTGACCGGTCGACTAGGAAGTCGATCGAGTACAACGGCTTTTTTCTGAGAGCCATTGCCGGTCAACTGGGTGGTCGATCGCTCTACTGCCAAAGTAGCAGATTGCCTATAATAGCTAGTTTTGGATTTTTATGGTTTCTTTTATTTTTAAACGGCTATTTCTACTTTATTTGGGTTTAAACATATTTTTAAAGACTGAGATTAGTCTCATCATATTCCCTATAAATAGGACCCATTGTAGAGAGTTTTTAAAAAAGGGATTTTAAATCACACATTCAATTTTATGTTTTTAAAAGTTTTAAAATATCAAGAAAACAAGTTTTTGGGAAAAATTAGTTTTTATGCTACAAATTTCTATATCTTTAAAGAAGTTTTCCAATTGTTTTCTCAAGAGCTTCAATTTCAAATTCTTAGTTTTGTCCTACAAGCTTGAGTCATCATTTCTATATCTAACCTATAGGATTCTTGTTTTGTGAGAAAGTCTTAGTTTGTGATCTTTGTGATCACCAAGTGATTGTAATCTTCATTTGCTTTGTGCTCTCCTTTTGGTATAGGATCATTTGCTTTAAGCTCTTCCCTTGGTTAGAGGATTGGAGGTTGGAGTTGAGGCTTCGGGTGTTGTGCATAGATCCATTGTTGTTTCTTAGTAGAGATAGCGAAAATCTTTTTTTGCGTTGAAGGTGGGGACGTAGAGCAAGTGGCTCGAACCTCGAAACAAATCTCATGTGTTTGTGTTTGCTTATATCTCTCTCAACTCAACTCAACTCATTCTTGTTTATATGTTGCTTGATTATAAGTTCTTGTTACTTTATACTTGATATTGTTTATATGCTAGCATTTGTTTGATCTAAGAAAGTAATTAAGCACCTCAACTCCATTATAAAAGAATCTTGAGGAGAAGTTCTAGAGCCCTTCACCTGGAATTTGGTTTCACTTCCTAGTTATCATTTGTGTGTTGAGTTTTAATTAGTTAAAGTTTTTAAATTCCGCATTTGATTAGAAAATCACCTATTCACACTCTAGGTTATTTTCATTGGTTTCAGAGCTTGGTGCTCTTGATTATCAGTTTAACCTTTAGAGCGATCCTTATTAGTTTCTAATTACTATTTTTGCTTTACACATGACCAATAGAACTATTAATTATTTTTTCAAGTTTGATGGACTTAATTTTTCCACTTGGAAAGTTAAGATGACCGTCTTCTTGCAATCTCAAGATAACCATGTAGCCAAGGCCATAACCAAATCTTTTGTTTATCCTGAGGGTGATGAAAACACACGGTCAACATTTTCACTAAGGAATATGATGCCAACTCCAAAGCTCATTATGCATTGTTATAATCTCTTAACGATGATGATATTTCTAGAGTTATAAATTGCACATTCATATATCATATTTGCATACTTTGATCACCACTCATGAAGGCACTATAAAGTGAAGAAAAAAATTGATTTGCTTAATTCACAATATGATAGTTTCTATATGCCTGATGGTGAATCCATTGATGATATGTTTATACATTTTACCACTATCATTAATGGACTTGTTTCTTTAGATAAATTCATCTCCAATGCACAAAGGTGAGAAATATTACTAGAGAATTTTTTCAAATCTTAGGAGATAAAAGCTACCATCTTAAAAGAACTCAACGACAAGGAGGAAATAGACTACACCAATTTTGTGGGAAACTTGAAGATTCATGAAATAGAGATGAAGGCAAGAAATGATCGTGAGCCTCAAAAGAAAGATAGTGTTGCATTCAAAGCATCCACAAGAGAACTTAGAGAGAAAAGTGTTGCCACTTCAACCACCTCGGATGATGAGCAAGAAGATGATGAAGAACTCACTCTCCTAGTGAAGAACATGAGAAGAATGTACCACAAAAATGAAAGAAAAAGTGTTCAAAAAGAAAAGGGGCAAGAAAATAAAATTAAGAAGACTATGAAAGCCACAACTTGAGATTCGGATAGTGGATCTGAAAGTGAGATTAATTCTGCACGCATATGCTTCATGGTCCAAGAAATGACCCTATTGAGGTAAATTCAGAATCTTATTTAGATTTTGACAATATTAATATGGATGAATTAGGAGAAGCTTTTGAATAACTTTTGGATAATTATGATATTTTTAAAATTAAATTTTTGAAATTAAGGATAGATAATGAGGTTTTACAAAATAAACTGAGTATGATTTCAAAAGGAAGGAAATTATCTTTTTCTCTGCAGAATACTAAAAAAGATTTTAATACTTATAAAATTTCTTTTAAAGCTAAACTTTTGTTTTGAAAAAAGTGAGATTTGTGTTTTAAAAGAGAAAATTGATTATTTTGGTTCAACCTTGAGCAAATGTGTCTTTGACCATAAGAGATTATATTTCTTGTTTCAAAAGAAAAACGCTCCATATATTCATGCACATACTTCATGACATTCACGCACACATCATACTGTTGGCCCAAAAGGTTACACTCTCTATTTGTTTGAGTTTTGATGATAACAAAAAACACATAGAAGATATATGGTACTAATAAGTTGTTTAGAATGTGTTTTAACTTAGTACTATTCATGATGGTCCTTTCTTAGCTATTGCAAGGTTTGCAAGGTTTATGATGCTTAAGGTAAGCTAAAAGGCAAATGGCGTAAAAGAAAGTTTTTAAAAGAGAAGGCTCTAGCTTGGTATAGCATGACTCAGAGACTTCATTGTGGCTCAGGGATTTCATTTCTTAGTTTTTATAGTTATAGTTTGTTAAAGAATAGTGAATAGGTTTGAAGCTCAAAATTCCCTACACACAAATTTTTATGCACATGATTTCCAAAAGAAATTATCCTATATACAAAATTATTTTTAATCATATTTTTTAATTTGTGCATTGATTAGCAATATCACCTATTCACCCCTCTAGGTGATTTCAATTGGTATCAGAGCAAGGACTCTAGTTTTTGGCTTTACATCCTTAGAGAGATCCTAAAATTTGCTAATCACTATTTGCATATTCTTCATTCATACACTAGTAAAGATGGCTGGTAACATTAAGACCCCTCCCAAATTTGATGGACTCAACTTTCCCATATGGAAAGTTAGGATGACTATTTTTCTATAATCTCTAGGTAGTCTAGTTGCTAAGTCCTTGACCAAGCCCTATAGTAGACCCGAAAGTGAAGAGGACACTTGGTCCGAACTCACCTTCAAGGAATATGAGGCTAACTCTAAGGCTCAAAATGCCCTACTTTTAGCTTTGAATGAGGATGATCTAACACGGGTTATCCATTGCAAATCCGCCTATGAGATTTGACAATACTTATTGATCACTCATGAGAAGACATCACAAGTCAAGAGAGCTAAAATAGATCTCTTGCGTTCCCAATATGAAAGCTTTAAAATGCTAGAAGATGAATCCATTGATGATATGATTACAAAGTTTACTAAGATTACAAATGCTCTTTCTTCTCTAGGTGATGATATAAGCAACGACCAAAAGGTACGTAAAGTGATTCGTGCTCTTCCTTGTCATGGGAAATTAAAGCTACCACCTTGAAGGAGTTGAATGACAAAGATGAGATGGAGCTCATAAGTCTTATCAGAAACCTAAAGACTCATGAGATGGAGAAGAAGGCTAGAGAAGAAGTGGTACCTCAAAAGAAAAAGTGCATAGCTTTCAAGTCTTCCTCTACCAACTACGACGATGAAGAAGATGAAGAAGAGGATGAAGAGCTATCTCTCCTTGTGAGAAATGTTAAGAGAATGTACCGTAAGAATAAGTTTAATTATAGAAAGCGATGGGAAGGGAAGGAGGAGAAAAGGATCATATGCTACAACTGTAGGAAACCCGGACACACCATGGCCGATTGTCCCAATTTCAAGAAAAAGATGACCTCCTCCTTGAAGCAAAAGAGGCGGTTGAAAAGAAGGTATACAAAACAACTTGGGATTCAGAAAGTGAATCTGAAGATGAAGTCGCACGGTAAATATGTGTTCATGGCAAACACACCCAAGGTAACTACTCAACCACTTAATGAAGAAAATGAAATAAGTAGAGAAATGTTAGAACTTGCTTTTGTTAAACTTTTTGAAAGTTTTGATGATAAAAAAGTAGAATGTTCTAAATTGAAAAAGGAAATTGAGATGCTTAAAAACCAACTTGCAATTTCTTCAAAAGAAAAGGATGAACTTTCTTCTAATCTTATTTCAACAAAAAGAGAGTTTGATGCTTATAAAGTTGTTTGTAAAGCTAAATTTCTAAAAATTGATGAAAATGAATTATCCTTGTTAAAAACTAAAATCAATGATTTTGAAAATATTTAAAAGAATGTGCTTTTAATACTAATAAATTAGAGGAAATATTTTCAAAGAAGCATTTGCACACTCCACATGCTAAGAATGATAAAACAACTCATGTTAAATATTCTCATGCTCATCATGCCAACACTTCACATGGACACTCATGTTAAAACTACTCATGCTCATAATTCACATGTTTGTAAGCCACATACTCATTATGCATTTAAATATGGAAAAGTTTATAGATGCACTTATTGTGGCCGGAATGGTCATCTAGCTAAATTTTGCTATGATCATGTAAGTAGAATAAATAATCTTGTGTGGGTTCGAGACACTAACTCTTTAGGACCCAATTATGGGTACCAAAATCAAGTCTTAAATTATTTGATGTAGGTACACACTAAGGCTCCAAGGCGTAAGGAGCGGTGGTACCTTGATAGTGGTTGTTCAAGGTATATGACATGGGATATTAACAACTTCACAACCCTATCAAGGTACGTTAAAGGTAGCACCGTCACCTTCGGAGATGACTCCAAGGGCATCATCATCGGTATAGGTAACATTAAGATTGGTGCATCTCCTTTAATAGAAAATGTTGTTCTTGTTGATGGACTTAAACATAACTTGCTTAGTATAAGTCAACTTTGTGATCGTGGTCTTAAAGTTGTATTTGATAATTCTTCTTGCAAAATTTTTTATTGTAAAACCAATGATTGTATTCTCACCAGATTTCGTGAAAATAATGTCTATATTATTGATATGCTTAATTTGGATTGTTCTACTAAATGCTTGAATGCTTTTGATGAGATTTCATGGCTTTAGCGTAGAAGATTAGGACATGCATCTTTTGATCATCTTGCTAGAATTAATTCTAAGGAATTGGCGAAGGGTATTCCTTACTTGAAGTTTGAAAAAGACCTCATTTGTGGTGCGTACCAACTTGGGAAACAAACTAAGTCTTCTTTCAAACCAATCAAGGATATCATGTCAACTAGGCCATTAGAATTGATTCACATGGATCTTTTTGGACCAACTAAAACTAAAAGCTTAAATGAAAGTAGATATGTTTTATTTTAGTTGATGATTTTTCTCAATTCACTTGGGTTTCTTTTTGGAACACAAAGATTAAACTTTTTCGCATTTTAAGATTTCTCGAAAAAAGGTTGAAAAAGAAAAGGGTTTTTCGATTTTAAAGATAAGAAGTGATAGAGGTGGTGAGTTTGTTAACCAACTCTTCATGACTTATTGTGCTGAAAAGGGAATTAAGCATGAAATGTCATGTCCTAGAACTCCACAACAAAATGGAGTAGTTGAAAGCAAGAATAGAACATTTCAAGAAATGGATAGGACTATGATAAGTGAATATGGGCGGGCCGAGGCCGTAAATACGGCATGCTACATATCAAACCGTATTTATTTGTGTAAAAATACTTTCAAAACATCTTTTGAAATTTATAATTTAAGAAAACCAAATGTTTCATATTTTAAAGTTTTTGGATGCAAATGTTTTGTTTTGAATACTAAAGACAATTTGGGTAAATTTGATGCTAAGGCCTATGAAGCAATATTTGTTGGATATTCTAATACTAGCAAAGCTTATAGAATATTCAATAAATCTTCTCATACTATTGAAGAATCTATGAATGTTAAATTTGAAGAATCTAATACTATTGTTGAGAATGTTGTAGAGATTAATTCATTGGTAAGAACATGGAGAAAATATCCTTGAAGGACTCACCCATTCAAGAAGAAAAGAAAGAATCCATTGGTGAAGTTCAAAAGGATGAAGTGGAAAACTCTCAATCACTTCCTAAAGATTGGAGATACGCTACAAATCATCCCAAAGATCTCATCATAGGTGATGTATCAAAAGGGGTAACCACTCGCTTCAAACTCCATGAATTGTGTGGTAACTTTGCATTCATATCTCATTTTGAACCCAAAAACATCCTCGAAGCCGAGAGTGACTCATAATTGTTGCTAGCTATGCAAGAAAAGCTCAATCAATTTGAGCGCAACCAAGTTTGGCACCTTATTCCTAGACCCCACGATAGACCAATAATTGATACTAAGTGGATAGGAACAAGTTGGATGAGTCAGGAAATGTTATTAGGAATAAGGTTAGGTTAGTGGCCCAAAGTTACACTCAAGTTGAAGGAATCGACTTTGAGGAGACCTTTGCACCCGTAGTACGGCTTGAAGCCATACGGATCACACTAGCTTATGCATCTTTTAAAAATTTAAACTTTTCAAATGGATGTAAAAAGTGCATTTTTAAATGGTTTTATTGATGAGAAAGTTTATGTTGAACAACTTCTCGATTTTGTAGATCATGTTCATCCTAATTTTATTTTCAAAAATGATAAAGCTTTGTATGGTTTAAAACAAGCTCCAAGAGCTTGGTATGAAAAGCTTTCTAGTTTTCTTCTTTCAAATAATTTTGTTAAAGGCAAAGTAGACACAACATTATTTACTAAGCATGTTGAAAGTGACATTCTTATAGTGCAAATATATGTTAATGATATAATTTTTGGTTCTACTAATGAGTTACTTTGCAAGGAGTTTGAACTATGCATGTAACGTGAATTTGAGATGTCTTTAATGG
This sequence comes from Agave tequilana, assembly GCA_038442645.1. NCBI lineage: Eukaryota > Viridiplantae > Streptophyta > Magnoliopsida > Asparagales > Asparagaceae > Agave > Agave tequilana. The sequence goes on along the minus strand of JAVJIF010010417.1, from coordinate 152,520 downwards.
GTGAATTGAACTATTTTCTTGGACTCCAAATCAAGCAAATACGTGATGGGACATTCATATGTCAAGCAAAGTACTCCAAGGAACTCATCAAGAAGTTTGGGCTTGAAGATTCAAAAATTTGCAACACTCCCATGGCCACTACCACCAAGCTTGATAAGGATGACCAAGGTAAGTGTGTTGATATTAAGTTGTATAGAAGCATGATTGGTAGGTAGCTTGTATTAATGGCTAGTAGGCCGGATATCATGTTTAGTGTGTGTCTTTGTGCTAGATTCCAATCGTGTCCTAAAGAATCTCATTTAATTACGGTAAAACGCATCATTCGTTATATTAAGGGCACTATTGGAATGGGTCTTTGGTATCCGAAAATCAGAGATTTCTCAATGATGAGTTTTTCGGATGCCGACTATGCGGGTTGTAGAGTGGATAGGAAGAGTATTAGTGGAACATGTCAATTTCTTAGTAATTGTCTTGTTTCATGGTCTTCTAAGAAGCAAAATTCGGTAGCCCTCTCAACCACCGAGGCGGAGTATGTTGCGGCGGGGGCTTTTTGTGCACAAGTCCTTTGGATGAAACATACTCTCCTTGATTATGATTTGCATTATGACCATATAAAAATATTTTGTGATAATACTAGTACTATACATATGACTAAGAATGCAAATCAACATAGTAAGACCAAGCACATTGAGATTAGATATCACTTTCTTAGAGATCATTTTGAGAAAGGTGATATTGAGATTGATTATGTTTCTTCGGATTTGCAACTTGCCGATATTTTCACTAAACCACTTGATTATAATAAATTTTCTTTTATATGTGGTGAACTTAATTTTTGTGTTATTGAATAAGAAGGTTTTCTTGCTAATTTGTCCCTTTTTGATGTATGACAAAAAGGGGGAGAAGATTTGGTGTTTTACTGATGGTTTTATGGTTGGTTTGGTTGGTTTTCAATTTTTTTTCAAAATGAATTGTTTTATACTTGTTTAAATAGAGCATTATTTGAGGGAGAGTTTACCTCTCTTTTATATCTTGTGATATAGCCTATATATTTTGTCATCATCAAAAAGGGGGAGATTGTTGTGGTAAGATTTGATGTTTATTGATGGTTTTATGGTTGGTTTGGTTGGTTTTCAATTTTTTTCATAATGAATTGTTTTATACCTATTTAAATAGAGCATTATTTGAGGGGAAGTTTTTTCTCTCTTTTATATCTTGTGATATAGCCTATATATTTTGTCATCATCAAAAAGAGGGAGATTGTTGGCCCAAAAGGTTACACTCTCTATTTGTTTGAGTTTTGATGATAACAAAACACATAGAAGCTATATGGTACTAATAAGTTGTTTAGAATGTGTTTCAGGTTAGTACTATTCATGATGGTCCTTTTTTAGCTATTGCAAGGTTTGCAAGGTTCATGATGCTTAAGGCAAGCTAAAAGGCAAATGACGCAAAAGGAAGTTTTCATAAAAGAGAAGGCTCTAGCTTGGTATAGCATGGCTCAGAGACTTCATTGTGGCTCAGGGATTTCATTTCTTAGTTTTTATAGTTATAGTTTGTTAAAGAATAGTGAATAGGTTTGAAGCTCAAAATTCCCTACATACAAGTTTTTATGCACATGATCCAAAGAAATTTATCCTATATACAAAATTGTTTTTAATCATATTTTTTAATTTGTGCATTGATTAGCATTATCACCTATTCACCCCCCTCTAGGTGATTTCACATACCCATAAGTAGTCATGTGTATTCTTGTTCACATTGTGGCTGCAAAGACCATCTTACAAAATTTTATTTTAATATAGTAAATTTTTCAAATAAAATATTTAGGTTAAAGGCTCACAACCTTGGTAAACTAGAAAGCTTAAGCAAACTAAGGGAAGAAAAAAGAAAGAAATATATATAAATAAATAGCTTGATGGTTAGAGTTTAAATCGCAGAAATCTTCACTATCACAAAGTGCATATTATTTAGGTTTTATGAAGGATCAAATTATTCTATCCAATTTTGAATTCTTACCTTAATTGAAGACAAGATCTTGTATATAAAATAAGTTTAAGAAAGAATAATTTTTGGTGGACTTATGATCTTAGATCACATAAATTTTTACAGAAATATTTTGAAAACTTATCTCCCTTTCAAAATGCATTTTTGAAACACTTTTTTTTTTTTTTTCCTATATGGATTTTGTGGGTGCAATCTGCTGAAAACTCTCAGGAAATAAAACTCGTCCTCTAGGAATAACTTAGAAGTTTAACGGCTTGTTACACACGCTCAGTGCAATCACGTCACCTGCAAAAGTGGTGTAATAACTTTCTTAATTTAGTTTTTCTTTTTGTTTTGCTTGGGATGAGCAAAAGATAAGTGTGGGGGTGTGATTAGTATCAAATTTTGCATATATATATCGTATTTTCCTACTGATATGAATAAAATGACGCTTCTCACCCGTATTTTGGTCTATTTTGTAGATAATCAAGAATCTAGGGGTTAAAGAGTAATAAGAGCTTAATTATACCCATTTGGGTAATTAATTCGGATTTCTTTGATGCCAAACCAAAGAGCTTCTAGAAGAACACCTTGGATTCCCGTATTTGAAGTTGTATCTGGAGAAATATTTGTTCAAACATTGCAAATACATATAGAAGGTGTTAGAAGCCAGACGAACCACATGATCAAAATTCAGGGTAATTGGCCCTAATTTTGCCACAGTTCCTCCGGGCTGCCACGGCAATTTGGTTGGCCCACGCGTCAATCTTTGACACGCGGCTCGTCTTGCCTTCTAGATCCTTCCTATACGTACAAATCTGCAAGTTTGGACCAGAAACGGGGGGGTGGAGAGCAGTAGCTAGGTTTCTTCTCTTTAGTGTAGGCTAGTGTAGTTCTTCTTCCTCTTTTAATTTGTATTTTTCTTTCTTTTTTAGATCTTGTAGTAGGGCTGAGATGATTCAGAGAGAGAGATACTGATGTAATAGATAGTGACAATCTATGTAAAGGTGTCTCATTTCTCCTCCATTGTAATTTTCTCCATCTTCTACATGATGCTTAACTAGTTTTTATGCTCATGGCACTTTAACTACTAACCACTAACTAGCTAACCACTTACCTGATAATCCACATGAATCTAATAGCATCTACAAGGCCTTACTCTTGCAAGAGCCATTGATGGCTCCTGATGATGGATTCTAATATTCTAACATTATAACATCTAACCACTAACAAGCTAACTTGCAATATCTTCTTTATTTCATACTCACCTCTACTTGGTTTTGATGATCTAATAGTTGCTTGTAACTTGTTGTGTGGAATAGATGTGTTTGAATATAGAAGAACAATCTTATGAGCCATACTTTGTATCGTCTCTTTAAGCCAAGAATTAGTGATGGCCAAGGATCCATATGAGGCAACTATCACTAAGAGATTAGCATGGTTATTGGAGCAATTAGTAGTTAGTAGCATGAGTTTTCTTTCATAGTTTCCTTTTTTTCCTTATTTTGTTTTAAAAATAATTTCCAATTTTTTTTATTATTTTCTTATCGATGTTTTCACCAACTTCTTAGTTCACCTTTGTTTTATCTTCTTTTTTTTTTTCAAACCCACTTCCTAAATCACTTCACTTTTAACTGTCTTTATTTTTTGTTTTGTTTTACCGATTCCACAACCACTTCTCTTTTGTTTTTACATTGCCGATTTCATCGCATTCTCCACCTATCACTTTTGGATTTCTTTTTTTTCTTTTTCTCATTCTTAAACAAAGAAGAAATTGTTAACATAATACGTGAATAAGGCCGTAATACTTTTATCACCTCCCGTCCCTGTGAATTCGACCCGTTGAACTAATGCTATAATGGGAGTATCAAGGGAACATTAGCACACACGCTTTGACATTGATTTCATAAAATAAACATTTTCAAGTGCTGGTTTCCACTCCGATCAAAATATTTTTGGGAATAAATCAGTACTTGAAAATGTGTGTTTCTGAAATCAGTGTGAAATTGTGTGTGCTAATGTTCCCTCAATACTTCCATTATAGTATTGGCTCAACGGGTCGAATCCACAGGGACGGGAGGCGATAGAAGCATTAACAGTCCTTATTCATATCGTTACGCTAACAGTTTCTTCTTTGTTAAAAGAATGAGAAAATAAAAGAAATAGAATACAGAAGTGATAGGTGGAGAAGGCGATGAAATCGGTGATAAAAAAACAAAAGAGAAGTGGTTATGGAATCAGTAAAATAAAACAACAAAAAAAAGGTGAAGGGAAAAGTGAAGTGATTTAAGAAGTGGGTTTGAAAACAAAAAGAAGATGAAATAAAAGTGAACTAAGAAGTTGGTGAAATCATCGATAAGAATATGATTAAAAAAATTTTGAAAATTGTTTTTAAAACAAAGTAAAGAAAAGAAGGAAACTATGAAAGAAAAGTCATGGCTACTAACTATTAATTGTTCCACTAACCATGCTAACCTCTTAATGATAGTTGCCTCACATGGATTCTTGGCCATCACTAGTCCTAGGCTTCAAGAGACGATACAAAGTATGGCTCATAAAGATTGTTCTTTCACATTCAAATACATTCATTCCACATAATCAAAATGCAAGCTACTATTAAATCATCAAAATCAATTAGAGGTGAGCATGAAATAAAGAAGACATTGCAAGTTATCTTGTTAGTGGTTAGATGTTAGAATGTTAGAATCCATCATCATGGGCCATCAATGGCTCTTGCAAGAGCAAGACCTTTTAGATGAAGACTTAGTACCCTATCACAACGCAACCATCCACATGGCGGAGAAGTTCAGAAACCTCTACATTGATCATGTACCTCGCCGACAAAATGCGCATGCAATGCACTGGCGTACCTCACCGCGTCCTTGGCACTTCCAGCTGGAGCGACGGAGAAAGTACTCGTCTACAGCCATAACTTGTACAGTCTGAAACTCACCCTTGAAGATGATCAAATTCTAACTGGGAACCTTCAAGTCATAGAAACTCTAAAGACTTCAGTAGGTCTAGAGCTCAGGGATTAGCGATTCTCGTACATCGACTATGCATTGTACGACATTCTACCTGATGATCATAAAGAGGCAGCTACCATTAGAAGAAAAACCCCTAAATTCTACTACAATGCAATCACGAGAACACTGTATTGCCGTTCACATGATGGAATCCTCCTCTACTGCTTATCACATAAAGAGGCACAAGAAGCACTCAAAGAGGCTCAGGACGGTATATGCGGAGCTCACCAACCTGATCCAAAACTTGGGGATCGACTCCGTGTTGGAACTTTTTGATTTTGATGATAACAATTGTGATGCATATGCATTGGAGCTCTATCTCAAAAGCTAATGCTGAGTTCTAATTGCTCATGACTACTCAAGGATATTGGCTATTTTTGTGTGTTTTTTTATAGAATGTTAAAAGTCTTGAACACGCACACAATTTAGTCATATAGTCGACTTATACCTAAGTCTAGTCGACTTATATATCCTATAGTCGACTTACTCCTTTATGTAGTCGACTAGGTCTCTTCACAGAAACATATCAACTTTTTGTTTCTTGACTGTTAGCAGTATTAGTCGACTTACCTATACTGCTAGTCGACTAACTCATGTTGTAGTTGACTAATCATTTTTACTGGTCGACGAATTATAGTTTCAGAAACTTATCATCTATATCAGTCTTGATATAGTAGACTTGCTCACTTGACTAGTTGATTAACCCACGCAAAATGTCATATACTAGTCGACTACCTTCATACCCTAGTCAACTAATTACAATTACTAACTGTTAAATAGTTATTAATTTTCTAGTATTTATCCAACATTCTAATATTCAAATTTGAGTTGATAACTACTCTAACTGACCATAGATTTCACCTATAAATAGGGATATTGTCCTAAGATGAAAACACCAATTAAAAAATCATTAGTTTTCTATCCAAACTCTGTTGAAAAATTCTATTTTTCAGAAAACTAATTTTCACTTTCATTTCTTCACTCAATTTCAATTCCATTGTGAAGAATTCTGAGAGTCCACCTATAAGAAACCTTATTCACAATCACACTTATAGGATATTGTATAATCACTCAAAGAGAAGAATTATACAAGAGTATCTTCTTGATGCAGAGAAGAGGTGTACAAGAGTTGTTGTCTTCTTGGTGTCAAGAAGAGTTGTATGGATTTGGCAAAAGGTTGATTTTGTCAAGTGATGTACAAGGAGTTTATTTTGGGTGTACAAAATCAGAATAAGAAAAATCTCAAAAGGGTTGCTTGGGACTGGACGTAGGTCACAAGGACCGAACCAGGACAAAATCTCTTATGTTTGCGTTTGCATATTTCTGAGATTTATTTCCTTTATTGCAAGTTATTTTATTTAATGATATTTATCTTTATTTTAGTGTTTGTGTTGACATTATTTTTAGATCCTACATTTGGTATCAGAGCCTGGCATACCCTGTCATCACCCTACATACAAGAATGGCAACGAAGTTCCGTCATCGTAATTCAGAGAAGGACATTCTACACTGAAAATTATTGCATATTTTTGATATCAATAAAAATATCAATTTTAAAACTAATGCATAAGCTTATTAAATAATCAATTGAGATACCAATTAAAAATAAGAATTTGAATCAAGCTTAGCATAAACAAACTTTGTGCTTTAAACATATAAACCTATTTTAAATTAAGCACAAATAGATCATATATATGTATGAAAATGAAAAATACCAATAGAAATTGATATATTTAAAATGTGAAGCATACATATATGAAACCAAAATATGAGTATATACAAAATGAAAATACCAATTGAGATCAAGTATATAACTCATAACCTACCACCCATTATATGCTCAAGATAAAAGATTTTTCAATTAAGTTTACAAGACATACTCGCCGATCCATCCTCCCATAAGGTGTTGGTAGGGGTTTTCAAAATTAGAGTTTGAAGAATATTTTTAAGTATTGAAAACACTACCAAATGAAGAATACTTAACTAGTTAAAATAATTTTTGAAAAATTAGTTAAAGATCCTTCAAAACATGAAATCAAATCATATGTTTTTCATGAATCATACCAAATACACAAGAGTTGACACTCAAAATCGATAAAGCTCATAAAGATGTTCATGAAATAAGGTCATAACAAAACAAATGAAGTGTGAGTGTTCAAAAATCATGTAAATAGCATTATTCATAAAGATAATCAATGAAGCTCAAAACAAGAGTCACTTTATCAAAACAAATCATGAAAATTCATTTTTAATTTTAAAATAAACTTCTAGGTATATGTATGATTCATCCAAAACTAACAATATGCATACATATCCCAAACATAAAAAGAGTCCATAATTTAAATTGCATGAAAGCAAACGACTCATGGGGTATACATGTATATTTATTAGATTTGAATACAAAATACATATACATGAAGTAAAACATGAAAATAGGAAAAACAAGTGTAAATGAGAGAATCATCAAAACTAGGTTATATATGTGCATATAGTGAGTACAAATGAACAATGAAGTTCAAACGTATATGAATCAAATGTGGCTCACTACTTGTACATGTATAAATCCAAGTTTTAATAAAAACTACATTTAAACAAGTATTTACCACATGAAGCACAAAATAAATAAAACATGAACATGCTAAAATATCAAATATGAATAAGCATGTAAACTAAATTAGGAGTTTAGAGATAGTTACCAAACCAAAGAACTATACTTCAAATCTCCAAAACATGATGGCCTTTCCACCAAAACTCCTTGATAGCGGTGCATCAAAAATATGTGTCCATCATGTCCATGTGCATCCACCATCAAGGCACCATCCCTCTCACGTTGTGTGAGAGCCCTCACCTACATCAAAAATACAAGGTAGGGATTTTGGTACCCATTTTCTTTGGGTCCTTGAGGGTTAGTCTTGTAAGGAACATTTTTATTAGCAAAATGTTTGGGTTCCTTGTCAAAACAAAATTTTGCTAAATGGCCTTTGCAGCCACAATGTGTACATTTGTACACTCTAGGATGCATAAGAGTGTGGGTGTGATCATGACATGTAACATAAGCATATGCATGATGAGGATGATGTGCATGAACATATGGAGCTTGTTTCTTTGAAAACAAGGACTCCAATCTCTTATGATTAAATGCACATGAGCTCAAAGTTGAGCTCAAATAATTTATTTTATTTTTTAAAAATTCCATCTCATTAGTAGTGGCATGTAAAGCATGATGAGAAATAGAATCATTTTTCTTATTCTTTTTAGAAACTTTTTCTTTTTCTTTTTCAACAATTTTTCTTTTTAAAGAAGTGTTTTCATTTAAGTAACTTCTTTTTGTTTTTCCACCAAAATAATTTTATTTTTCAAAGTAGTGTTTCCTTCACAAAGATCATTTAATTTAGACATCAAGGAAACATTCTCATTTTTCAAAATTTCATTTTCTTTTTCAATGCATGCAACTTTACTTTTAAAAGAATCATTTTCATTTAACATGCAATCAAATTTCTTTTTCTAATTTTTGTTATCCTTTTTAAGCAATTCATATTTTTCAAGAAGTTGTTGACAAAAAGATGCAAGCTCATCATATGACATATCAGCATCTTCATCTAGTTCGGATTCGGTGTTTACCTCAAGGGGGTTATCCCCTTGGACCATGTAGCACACGTTGGAGGTGTCGCTTCCAACATCCGAGTCACTCCCCGCATAGTATTATTCTTTTTCGCCAAGGGAGAGTATAGTGTTCCAAACTACAAAAGCCGATTCAATGTTAGATACCCTAGATAAATATTCATCATTTAGGGTACATTTCAAAGCATGAATGGCCTTTGCATTAGCCTCAATATTTTTGCCATTTAAACAATATGAATCTCTAGTAGTGGCAAAATAAACATGAATACCTAGGGCTTTGAGATATAAGGACATCTTAACCTTCCATGTTTGGATGTTAAGAATGTCAAAAGTGGGAGGTGTCATGAAGTCCATGGTGTGTGTACAAATATTGTGATTAGCCTAAAAAGGAGGATCCTTAACTCTAGGTTGTTAGACCCAAATCAAGAGCACTTGGCTCTGATACCAACAGAAATCACCTAGAGGGGGGTGAATAGGTGATGGCTACACTAATGGTCAAATATTGCGGATTTAAAAACTATTTAAGCAATAAGCACAATTAAAAGAACTTGCAAGTAAATAGGCAATTAATAGAACAAGTAAAAAGGAGATAGAGTTTAGAGAAAAGTAGACAATCACAAACATGAAGATTTTTCCGAGGTTCGAGCCACGCTCTACGTCCCCGCCTTCGACACACGAAGGATTTCCACTATTGGTGATCCCACCGGATCGTCAATACAAGGACACACTTGTCCTATCTCTCGCGGTGCCGCAACACCAACTTGGAGCAACACTTGCTCGCTTGAGGCCGATGCCTCTACAACTTCTCACAATGAAGAAAGAGGTGATCAACACTTGACCACACCAAAAAGCTCACTTGCACAACCCTATAACCAAGATGAGGAGATGATATCTTTGGGATTGTGTGGTACACAAAAACTAGAGAGAAGTAGAGGATTGCTTCAAGAAAACGGTTGGAAATTTTGGCTCAATTGAAAATCTTTTGCTTAAAGGCTAAGCTTTTGAAAACTTTGATTTTTACTTGTAAATCTTGTTCTTCATGTTTGTAGAAGTCTCCCACTATTTATAGGGGATGAAAACTGACCTACAAAGCTCAAAAGAGTCGTTGGGGAGAATCCCAACAAAAATCTGTTCAGAAAAATATAGCTGTTGGAGTCTGTCAGAGCTTCCGACTAAAGCCGATCGACCAGGTCCGTCGACCGTCAACAGTCGGATTTTCGACCGTTGAGAAGCCGGTCGACCGGGACGGTCGACCGCATGCCCAACCAGAGAGTAAGTCTCTCTGTCGGTCGACCAGTCCGGTTGACCGGGGAAAAACAGAGAGCAGGTAATTGCTCCCGGTCGACCGTCTCGGTCGATCGAAATCCGGACATGCACAGTGTGCATGTCGGTCGACCGACCCCGTCGACTGGACTAGGCCAGAACTGTTTTTCCCAGGCTATTTTAAAGAAGGAAATTTTTGGTTAAATTCTTTGGATTTGAGAATATACAAAATGAAGTTCTAGACTTATAAATACCAGAGTGTGATCATAGATCAACACTAAAAATGTTTGAACTTAATTTTGATAGAAATCCTTTTTCTATATGAAAACCAGTTTTTCCCAAACACTCGTTTTCTAAACATGATGTTTCCAAACTTGTTTTTCCAAAAACTGGGTTGGAAATTTTGAATAAAAAAATTTGTTTGAAGGCATGAAGCAATACCAAAAGTGTGTGTGTAACAATCCCAAAATAATCTACCTTTATCATCTAGGTTTTGACAAAATCAACTAAAAATTCTAACTAAAAGGAAAAATACAAATCTTGAAAGTCTTCATTCTTGATTGATCTTAGAGCGCTTCTATTGTGCTGGGCTTGGGGATCCAAATCTTTGCGGCGTCTAAAAGTGTGAGTCTTGTGTTGGAGCCGTCAATTTCCCTATGATTTTTACCTGAAACTTATTTAAACAAACTTGTTAAAAACATAACTAAATATGGTTTGTTATCATCAAAATGTCGGGCTAATGGCCTTTGGGCCAACAATAAGGAGATGACCGCGCACTACCAGGGCCTGCGAAATGACATGGGCTATATTTGTGATTCCATCCGCTACTTAGAGTCACATCTTGGCGCTTTCTTTCTGAAGCATGAGTTGCCGGCTCCTGTTCCCACTGCTCATGCGAGGCCGCTTCCTCCTACCGGCCCTCCTTTTTCAGCCAGGACTCCTTCCTCCCACCTCAGCCTGCTGCTGCCCAGGATTCGGATGAGGATGATGAGGATGCTTCTGATGAGGATGCTTCTGATGAGGATGATGAGTGACCCCCCTTTTGATGATGTTAAAAAGGGGGAGAGACATTTGAGAGACTTTTGGGCTATTATGTGTTTTTATATTTTGGGTTGTGTTTTCATGTATTTGGAGTAGTATTTGGACATGTGTATTTTGTTGCTTGTGGACATGTGTTTTTGAGGTTGGCATGAACCTCTCATTTGTATGAACATAACATATATTTTTCTTTATTTTATGGCAGTTCTATTTTCTATCTCCATGGCGTATGTGATTGGTTGTATTTGTGTCTATTATATCTATATGCTTTGACCCAATCACCTATTTTGGAGGTTGGTGGTATTGGATGGATGGAGGTAACTATGTATGCATACACCTATAAATTCTGTATTTTTGGTATGCATGGATGGTTGGCATGCGTATCATTTCTTTATCCAATATGCCTAGATTATGCATATGTATCTCTTATCATGATCATTTTTTATATGCATGTGTTAAGGGGGAGCTTCATTTGAAGTCTCCACCCAAAATATCTGTGATAACTCTATATGTTTTGTCATCATCAAAAAGGGGGAGATTGTTGGCCTAAAGGCCATTAGCCCGACATTTTGATGATAACAAACCATATTTAGTTATGTTTTTAACAAGTTTGTTTAAATAAGTTTCAAGTAAAAATCATAGGGAAATTGACGGCTCCAACACAAGACTCACACTTTTGGATGCCGCAAAGATTTGGATCCCCGAGCCCAGCACAATAGAAGCGCTCCAGGATCAATCAAGAATGAAGACTTTCAAGATTTGTATTTTTCCTTTTAGTTAGAATTTTTAGTTAATTTTGTCAAAACCTAGATGATAAAGGTAGATTATTTTGGGATTGTTACACACACACTTTTGGTATTGCTTCATGCCTTCAAACAAATTTTTTTATTCAAAATTTCCAGCCTAGTTTTTGGAAAAACAAGTTTGGAAACATCATATTTAGAAAAACGAGTTTTTGGGAAAAACTGGTTTTCATATAGAAATAGGATTTCTATCAAAATTAAGTTCAAACATTTTTAGTGTTGATCTATGATCACACTCTGGTATTTATAAGTCTAGAACTTCATTTTGTATATTCTCAAATCCAAAGAATTTAACCAAAAATTTCCTTCTTTAAAATAGCCTGGGAAAAACAGTTCTGGCCTAGTCCAGTCGACGGGGTCGGTCGACCGACATGCACACTGTGCATGTCCGAATTTCGGTCGACCGAGACGGTCGACCGGGAGCAATTACCTGCTCTCTGTTTTTCCCCGGTCGACCGGACCGGTCGACCGACAGAGAGACTTACTCTCTGATTGGGCCTGCGGTCGACCGTCCCGGTCGACCGGCTTCTCAACGGTCGGACGGTCGGAAATCCGACCGTTGACGGTTGACCGGCTTCAGTCAAAAGCTCTGACAGACTCCAACAGCTATATTTTTTTGAACAGATTTTTGTTGGGATTCTCCCCAATGACTATTTGAGCTTTGTAGGTCAGTTTTCATCCCCTATAAATAGTGGGAGACTTCTACAAACATGAAGAACAAGATTTACAAGCAAAAATTAAAGTTTTCAAAAGCTTAGCCTTTAAGCAAAAGATTTTCAATTGAGCCAAAATTTTCAACCCTTTTCTTGAAGCAATCCTCTACTTCTCTCTAGCTTTTGTGCACTACACAATCCCAAAGATATCATCTCCTCATCTTGGTTATAGGGTTGTGCAAGTGAGCTTTTTGGTGTGGTCAAGTGTTGATCACCTCTTTCTTCATTGTGAGAAGTTGTAGAGGCATCGGCCTCAAGTGAGCAAGTGTTGCTCCAAGTTGGTGTTGCGACACCGCGAGAGATAGGACAAGTGTGTCCTTGTATTGACGATCTGTGGGATCACCAATAGTGAAAATCCTTCGTGTGTCGAAGGCGGGGACGTAGAGCGTGGCTTGAACCTCGGAAAAATCTTCGTGTTTGCGATTGTCCACTTTTCTCTAAACTCTATCTCTCTTTTACTTGTTCTATTAATTGCCTATTTACTTGCAAGTTCTTTTAATTGTGCTTATTGCTTAAATAGTTTTTAAATTCACAATATTTGACCATTAGTATAGCCATCACCTATTCATCCCCCCTCTAGGTGATTTCATACACAACGTCCACCACTATTTGATGGATCAAATTATAACAACTGAAAGTGTAGAATGAAGATCTACTTGCAATAACTCAACTATGAACTCTGGAACATAGTAGAAGCACCATACACCAAGCCGACCACCAATTACAATGCGTGGAGTGAAGAACAAAAGAAGTCTACAAATCTTGATGCCAAAGCAATGAACGCGCTTTTCTGTGCCTTGAACAAAGAAAAATTCAATCGCGTGTCAACGCCAGATCTGCAAATCAAATATGGCAGATTCTACAGGTAACATATGAAGGTACTAATAAAGTTAAAGAATCTAAAATTTTTGTTCTTTTTCACAGGTTTGAACTCTTCAAAATGAAGGAGAACAAAACAATTTCAGAAATGATTATAAGGTTCGCTTACATTACAAATTCCTTAGCATCTCTTGGAAAGGAATACACTCAAGTTGAAAAAGTCAAAAAGATTCTTCGTGCACTCACATCAGATTGGGAGAAGAAACCACTACAATAGAAGAAATAAATGATCTCTGAACTATGTCATTAGAAAACCTTATTGGTAATTTAATGGCACATGAAGTGCAACTTGAAGAGTGAAAAAGGATGAATAACAACCTCAATTCAAGAAGAAAGTACTTGCTTTCATACATTCTCAGATATGGACAATTCAGATGATGAAGAGGAGATGGCAATGCTCTCAAGAAAATTCAAAAAGTTCTTGAAGCAAGATAAGTTTAATTCTACATGTTTTAATTGTAATAAAATAGGTCATATAAAAAAGGATTGCCCATTGCTCAAAAACAAAAGGAAATTCAAGAGCAAAAAGTTCAAAAAGAAGAAAGATTATCAGGCATCATGGGAGAATGGTGATTCATCTTTCTCTGTTGAAGAAGAAGCCACTAAGCATGTCAATGTTTGTTTTATGACTCAAGAAGAAGATGGAGTACAATATACTAAAATGTTGGATGTATTTATGAATTATATGATGATCTTAAGAATGAAAAGGTTAAAAATAAAGTTTTAACAAAGGAAAATGAAAGACTCAACAAAGAAAATTCTGTTATATTTCTCAAATTTCTTCTGTAAATTCTCAAAAAGATGACTTTGAAAAAGTTATATTATCTTTAAAAAGGGATAATGAGAATTTCTTAAAAGAGAATGCTTTACTTCAAAAGGAAATTGTTTCTTTAAGTTCTAAAATATTTATTTTAGATAAAGAAATGATCAGTTTCAAAATTAAGTATGAAGAAATTTTGAAAAATGTGACAAAATTTAATAAAGAAAAAGAAAATCTAAATGATTTATAAGCTTATCAAAAGAATTCATATAATCATTTTGGTATTGGATTTTCAAAAGATAAGTTTGAAAATTCTATACATGTTGGTCTTGGATTTTAAAAATATAAATCTACACAAGTTTATTAAAAGAATTATAATCTATGTAATTCTTTTGTGAAAAGAAATGCTGATACTTTTTCAAAAAGAATTAAGAATAAATATATATGAGTTCCTAAAAATTTAAGTATTGTGGATAAAAATGCTTATATTGCATCATATATACATCATGTATGTAATTCTTTTGATTATATGTATACTAACAAATGAAAATCAAATTCAAATTGGGTTTGAATTCCAAAAGGTTAATACTTTTGATCATGTTTTGATAGGTACCATTTAAAATGTTTATCTTATAGGTACCTTACATGAAAAAGTAATTCTTGATGATAGAAAATTTCAAAAATATAATGTATCATATATAGATATGTCATGATATATGTTTTACAGGGGGAGAACACTTGTTTTCTATATTTATTATAACATGTTCTTTGCAAGGGGAGAAAATTTTTTTGTTATAACATGTTCTCTGCAGGGGAGTTTTCATGCACACAACTTATCATCATCAAAAAGGGGAGAATGTTGGAACTTTAATTTTGATGATAACAATTGTGATGCGATGCATTGGAGCTCTATCTCAAAAGCTAATGTTGAGTTCTAATTGCTCAAGACTACTCAAGGATATTCGTTATTTTTGTGTATTTTTTATAGAATGTTAAAAGCCTTAAACACACAAATAATTTAGTCATATAGTCGGCTTATATATCCTATAGTCGACTTACTCCTTTATGTAGTCGATAAGTCTCTCCACAGAAACATATCAACTTTCTATTTCTTAATTGTTAGCAATATTAGTCAACTTACCTACACTGCTAGTCGACTAACTCATGTTGTAGTCGACTAATCATTTCTGCTGGTCGACTAATTATAGTTTCAAGAAACTTATCATCTGTATCAGTGTTGATATAGTCGACTTGCTTCTTAACTAGTCGACTAACCAAGGCAAAATATCATATACTAGTCGACTACCCTCCATACCTAGTCGACTAATTACAGTTTCTGACTGTTAAACAGTTATAGATTTTCTGGTATTTATCCAGCGTTCTAATATTCAAATTTGAGTTGATAACTTTCCTGACTGACCATAGATTTCACCTATAAATATGGATGTTGTCCTAAGATGAAAACACCAATTAAAAAATCATTAGTTTTCTGTCTAAACTCTGTTGAAAAAATTTATTTTCCAGAAAATTAGTTTTCACTTTCATTTCTTCACTCAATTTCAATTCTATTGTGAAGAATTCTTAGATTCTACCTTTAAGAAATCTTGTTCACGATCACATACAAGTTTCAAGGCTTACAGGATATTTATTATCACTCAAAGAGAAGAATTGTACAAGAGTATCTTCTTGGCGTAGAGAAGAGGTGTACAAGAGTTGCTGTCTTCTTGGTGTAGAGAAGAGGTGTACGGATTTGGCAAAAGGTTATTTTGTCAAGTGATGTATAAGGAGTTGATTTGGGTTTACAAAATCAGGATAAGCAAAATCTCAAACGGGTTGCTTGGGGACTGGACGTTGGTCACGAGGACCGAACCAGGATAAAATCTCTTATGTTTGCGTTTGCATATTTTCTGAGATTTATTTCCTTTCTTTCAAGTTATTTTATATAACACTATTTATCTTTATTTTAGTGTTTGTATTGACATTATTTTTAGATCCTACATTTGGTATCAGAGCCGGCATACCCTGTCAACACCCTGCATACAAGGATGGCAACAGAGTTACATTCATCGTAATTCAGAGAAGAACATCCTACACAACGTCCACTACTATTTACTGGATCAAATTACAATTACTGAAAGCGTAGAATGAAGATCTACTTGCAATCACTCAACTATGAACTCTAAAACATAGTAAAAGTACCATACACCAAGCCGACCACTAATTACAATGCGTGGAGTGAAGAATAAAAGAAGTCTGCAAACCTTGATGGCAATGAACACACTTTTCTATGCCTTGACAAAAAAGAATTCAATCGCGTGTTAACGGCCAGATCTGCAAATCAAAGATGGCAGATTCTATAGGTAACACATGAAGATACTAATAAGGTTAAAGAATCTAAATTTCCTGTTCTTATTCACAAGTTTGAACTCTTCAAAATGAAGGAGAACGAAATAATTTCAGAAATTATTATAAGGTTCACTGATATTATAAATTCCTTAGCATCCTGATTGCACACATTTATTACATTATTCTTTATTACATTTTCACATTTATCATGAAATAAATCTGCTAAATTTCTTATTTTAAATGTCTATTTTGTAGAAAATAATCATGGAGAGAAAGAGGATAAAATTGAATAATTACAGTTAAATTAAGATTTAACTAGATCTATTTGGATAGAGGAGGATGATCCCAAATCCAGTTGGTTAAATTTAGTTTTCGGTGAATCAAGTGGTTAAAACTGAAGATCAACCAAGGATAACGTCAAATACAGAGTCCAAATCCAAAGGGATAAATGGATAGAGAGAAGATCAATGGATGAGATGAAGCAATTTTGACTCAGATTCTGACTGGATATATTATAGTATTTGAATCATAACTTTTGCTACCGAAACTTAAATCTGATGATTCAAGATAATCCAGAAAGAGAACTTAAAGGGCTACAACTCCTACGTTGATCACTATTTTTAGTTCTGTCATTTGATAAGTTATATTCAGTAATTAATACGCCAACAAGCTGCAGATCAGAACTGAATATCCACATCAAATCAAGTTTGGAGATAAGGAGAGAATTAAAATTCAGAAATAGCCAGCTTCCCTTATCTTCATACTCCTCTACCCTCTGCATTTCTCCTATAAATACCTACAACCTCAAAGGCAAAGAAGGAGAGACCTAGCAGAAAGTAGAATTTAGGCTATACTGTAGTTTGTAACTTAGGTTTTTAGTTCTCTTTTATGTAATTTTTATTTTCTTTATGTAACTGAGATGAGAGGAGACTTTCATGGAGAAATGAGAACAAACTTATACTGAGGGTGACAACGGTATAAGTGATCTTTTCTTTCATTGTTATTTGAATCAAATTGAAGTTTTCTTTTCTGTTCTATTCTTGGTTTTGTTTGTTTCCCTCTTCTGTGTTTGTGGATCCAAATGAATCTGATAGCATCGAAGTTGTCTTGCCCTTGCAAGTTTCATTGATGGCTTATGGTGATGGATATCCATTTCTATGGCAGTGTAGCTTGCTCTTCATTTCATAGTGTAAATCGGGATTGGGAAAGATCCTATTTGTCATACTTCGCTCGCCTTCAAACAAAGGTACATCGTCAATACGGGTCAAAGGTAAGCAGGCACCAAAGAGGTAAGTAAGTTTTTTAGGTTTTAGTTTTCTTTCTTTTAATTTTTTTAGTTTAGATCACCAACACTATCAACACCCACTTCTTTTATCACTCTTTTTCAATTTTTTTGTATATATCTATTTCTATTTTCTCCACCTTCTCAATCTACTACTTTCTTCCTAACTTGACTTTAACCTATTTTTCTTTTCTTTTTAAGAACTAAAAGAAGATCTTTAACCATTCTTTCTAGCCTAAAAAGAGCTTATTAAAAAAAGCTTCCATCGCTAGTCCCACCTTGTGAATCACGACCCGTATAGCCACTTGCTATAGCGGTAGAAATGAGTACTTGCACATTCTATTCTTAAAGTTCTGAAATTTCATATTTTGTGTGCAGGTAATACCTCAATCACATGCCTTGGAAAGGAATATACTCAAGTTGAAAAAGTCAGAAAGATTCTTCATGCACTCACATCAGATTAGGAGAAGAAAATCACTACAATAGAAGAACCAAATGATCTCTCAACTATGTCATTAGAAAACCTTATTGGTAATTTAATAGCATATGAAGTGTAACTTGAAGAGCGGAAAAAGAATGAACAACAACCTCAATCCAAGAAGAAAGTACATGCCTTTCATACATTCTCAGATATGGACAATTCAGATAATGATGAAGAAGAGATGGCAATGCTCTCAAGAAAATTCACAAAGTTCTTGAAGCAAGGTAAGTTTAATTTTACATGTTTTAATTGTAATATAACAGGTCATATGAAGAAGAATTTCCCATTGCTCAAAAATAAAAGGAAATTCAAGAGCAAAAAGTTCAAAAAGAAGAAAGATTATCAGGCGTCATGGGAGAATAGTGATTCATCTTTCTCAGATGAAGAAGAAGCCACTAAGCATGCCAATGTTCGTTTTATGACTTAAGAAAAAGATGAGATATAATATACTGAATTGTTGGATGCATTTTATGAATTATATGATTATCTTAAGAATGAAAAGGTTAAAAATAAAGTTTTAACAAAGGAAAATGAAAGACTCAACAAAGAAAATTCTATTTATATTTCTCAAATTTCTTCTGTAAATTCTCAAAAAGATGACTTTGAAAAAGTTATATTATCTTTAAAAAAGGATAATGAGAATTTCTTAAAAGAGAATGCTTTACTTCAAAAGAAACTGTTTCTTTAAATTCTAGAATATCTATTTTAGATAAAGAAATGATCAGTTTCAAAATTAAGTATGAAGAAATTTTGAAAAATGTGATAAAATTTAATAAAGAAAAAGAAAATCTAAATGATTTATAATCTTATCAAAAGAATTCAGATAATCATTTTGGTATTGGATTTTCAAAAGATAAGTTTGAAAAATCTATACATATTGGTCTTGGATTTTTAAAACATAAATCTACACATGTTTATGAAAAGAATCATAATCTATATAATTCTTTTATGAAAAGAAATGCTGATACTATTTCAAAAAAAATTAAGAACAAATATATATATGGATTCCTAAAAATTTAAGTATTGTGGATAAAAACGCTTATATTGCATCATATATACATCATGTATGTAATTCTTATGATTATGTGTATACTAACAAATGAAAACCAAATCCAAATTAGGTTTGAATTCCGAAAGGTTAATGTTTTTGATCATGTTATGATAGGTACCATTTAAAATGTTTATCTTATAGGTACCTTACATGAAAAAGTGATTTCTTGATGATAGAAAATTTCAAAAATATAATGTATCACATATAGATATGTCATGATATATGTTTTGTAGGGGGAGAACACTTATTTTCTATATTTGTTATAACATGTTCTTTGCAGGGGGGGAAATTTTTTGTTATAACATGTTCTCTGCAGGGGAGTTTTCATGCACACAACTTATCATCATCAAAAAGGGGGAGAATGTTGGAACTTTAATTTTGATGATAACAATTGTGATGCGATGCATTGGAGCTCTATCTCAAAAGCTAATGCTGAGTTCTAATTGCTCAAGACTACTCAAGGATATTGGTTATTTTTGTGTATTTTTTATAGAATGTTAAAAGCCTTACACACACACAATTTAGTCATATAGTCGACTTATACTCAAATCTAGTCGACTTATATATCTTATAGTCGACTCACTCCTTTATGTAGCCGACTAAGTCTCTCCACAGAAAGATATCAACTTTTGGTTTCTTGACTGTTAGCAGTATTAGTCGACTTACCTACACTGCTAGTCGACTAACTAATATGGTAATCAACTAATCATTTCTGTTGGTCGACTAATTATAGTTTTCAGAAACTTATCATCTGTATCAGTCTTGATATAGTCGACTTGCTCCCTTGACTAGTCGACTAACCCAGGCAAAATGTCATATACTAGTCGACTACCCTCCATACCCTAGTTAACTAATTACAGTTTTTGACTATTAAACAGTTATTGATTTTCAGGTGTTTATCCTACGCTCTAATATTCAAATTTGCGTTGATAACTTTCCTGACTAACCATTGTAGGCTGTCTAAAAATTACTGAAGACAGAGCCTCGGACACGAACCTCGTAGACTCAGAAGTCGAGTTCTAGCCTCAGACACAGGCCCCATGCCAAACGCGAGGGTCGCGTCTCAACCCGAACGCGGACCTCGCGTCCTTTATCAAACATGAAAGTCGCATTTCAATATCAAACGCAGACCTCAACTCAAACATGCATCTCAGCCTGTTCAGCGCTCTAACCATAAATGCGGACTTCAGCCAGAGTTGCGTTCCAACCTCAAACGCGGATTTCATCAACAACATGATGCAAGGATTGCGTTCTGTGCCAAACGCGATGGTCGTGTTGTTCTTTGAGATGCAGGACTCAGGGTCGCATTTCAACATTAAAATACGAGCTTGTACAGTTTCGCATTCCAACACAGACGTGAGCCTGTGAGCTCCACGTCTCAATATCAGAGCGAGGTCCGCGTCTAGCGCGAAACCCGCATTTTTGCTATAACTGAGCCACGAACTTGGTCAGTTACACCCCATTTTCTCTCCACATAATGGGGAATAACTTCCCATTATGGAGAGATTTAAGGAGTTGGTTATACCCCCTCCCATTATAGAGAGATTTAAGGGGTTGCTTACACCTCAATTCTTCTATAAATAGCTATGAATAGCTAGAGAAGAGGGGGGATCTCTTCTAAAAGAGGAGGTGCTGAACTCTAAAAAGGGATTGAAGAGGAGAGTCCTAGTGAAGGAATCTAAGAAGCCATAGGCAGAGGGGAGAGCTACGTCGCTAGAGTTCAGTCTTGAAGCGCTTGAAGCTAGAAAGAGTTCAACTCCTTTGTTAACTTGTTGAGTTCAAGTTCTTTAAATCTCTTTGAGATTCTATTACTGATAGGAGCTGTGCTACTCCATCAGTAGATCTAAAGAGAGGATCCGCAAGAGAAATTTCACGTTCGGCTGGTCAACGGAGAACAAGACTCGCTCTCCACCGCCACGTGAAGAACCCAGTTTTAAATAAAGAGGAGAATCAATCAAAAGATTTCCTCTCTTTTGTAATCAGATTGTATCCATTATAATCTTCTATTCAATTAAAAGAATTTTGCAATTGTGATTTTTCTGACGCGTACAAAAGATGGCGACTCTGCTGGGGAAACTTTGTCATTCTCAACTAACAGAAAGTAGTGGTGCAAGCCGACGTCGGATGCTAGATCCACAGTCGAATCGCTTATTATCGAATTCGACAAAGAGAAGTTGAACTCCCCCAAAACTTCGGGAGTCTCCCGTGGAGATGTGGTCAGCCCCAACGTCTCTTCAGAGACCCGCGCCATGACCCACGGTCAAGATGACAATGGAGACCGATCTCCCGCCATCCTTCTATCAAGGCAGTGCTAGTTCGGACGCTGGGGGTTCCCAACAACCTCTGCGACTCAATCGGAATGCCGAAAGATGGCAAAGGCATCGCACTCGTCGTCAGCAGACAGAAGTGGCTGCAACAACACATGTGGCCCACGTCAACGTCTCTCACGAGACTCGCGAGGCCAATGAAGATGAAGGCCCATCTCGCCGTACCTCTCCTCTCTAAATTCCTCAACTCCAAGTTACTGGGGGTCCCCAACAACTCGAGAAGCATAACCGGAATACTGAACGTCGACAAAGGCATCACGCACGTTGATAACAGATGGAAAAAGCTAAAAAGATATCTGTTCAACAGATATAAAACGCGGAGCTTAGGCCCACGTTTCTTCAGAGCAGCACGGGACTCGCATCTCAGATCCTCAACGCGACGCCCACGTTTCTGTAACTAAACACGAAGCCTGTGTTTCTACATTTAGAACGCGAGGCTCGTGTTTCACCTCACAGATGCGACATTTAGCAACGCGAGGTCCGCGTCTCTTCTCAAAAAAATGCGAGACCTGCGTTTTTGTACCAAAACGCGAGACTCGCGTCTCTTCTGCAGAGAATGAGCCTCATGTTTCCAACTCAAAACATGAGCCTTGCATCTCTAAGATTCACGTTTACTCTTCGACGGTTAAGGTCAGAGCTGAACCGAAAAGGCCTCCAAGAAGCAGAAGTGGTCCGGCCGTACCCGGTTGAGTGGGATCTTTTTCTGTGCCCTCCTAAGTTCAAAGCTCTGACCCTACATGCCTTCAACGGCAAGGGATCGGCGAACCAACATATATACTACTTCAAATCTCAAACAGGGAATGTAGTATCAAATGATATCATCATGGCTCATTTATTCATCGACACCCTCAAGGGGGTTACCTTTGAAGCTTCCTGCCGGCTCTATTGAGAAATGGGTCGACCTCAAGAAGCTCTTCCCTAATCAAGTTCAATACCACACCTCTGATCAAATAAGTACTCAAAGGGAACGTCGATCTCCCTATAAGTTCCCCGCAGAGTTTATACTTTTTTAATCTCAGCAGGATTTTAGAAGTTATCTGTGGAACAATAATCTAATGCCTCTGACGGCTAAGGATAAGAAAAAAAGTTAGCTTTTAAGTCTAACGAAAAATCCTCAACAACTCATCATGCTGAAGGGAATAACATGGCTAGCCCAATTCAAACGGTAGTTGGAAAAGGCATATCAAATCCGTTGATAGCTGAAGATTTGCTAAAAATCTTGAGGGACCTGATCCCGTTCTCCTCCAAAATCTCCTACTAATTCTCACTCACATAATGGTAGGGCCACAAAAATACATGTGTTCATTCCTCCAACGAAATGAGTTGGGACTTGTCACGTTAACAGTAAACCTCTGACAAAATAAATTTCCCAATTCCCAATAGATTCAGTCAAGTTAATATTAAACCTCTGACAACAAAACTCATTTAAAATCTCTACTGTTATGCTAATATTACACCTCTAACGGCAAATCTCCCATGTCCCTAGAAAATCAATGATTGTCATGTTAATATTACACCTCTGACAATTCATTTTATTTTCCATCAAAATCCCTTACCAATTCTCTTCCATAGAGTGGTAGGTCCACAAATACAATCATTGTTAAGTTTAATATCAAACCTCTGATAATGGAAAGTTTCAATACTCCCCAGCGAGTACAAGCTTCACTTGTCGCTCCTCTACATGAAGTCACAAATCAATCAAATTATCAAGTTAATACTGCACCTCTGACATTCTAAACTTCACTTGTCAATTCTCATTAATAGAATAACAAGTCCTCAAAATTGCTCATATCGCAAACCAACACTGTCATGTTAACATTACACCTCTGACAAACTACTGTTATGTTAAACTATACCTCTAACAGTGATTAAGTTGCTGCCAAGTTCAATATTAAATCTCTGACAGTCACTTTTCTCAGGCTTTCATATCGAAGCTGAGATGAGCGATGCTAAGTTTAATACGACACCTCTAGTATCTAGTTCATTGTTAAGTTCAACACTACACCTATGTCAATGACTTTTCCTCAGGCTTTCATATCGAAGCTGAGATAAGCGATGCTAAGTTTAACATCACACCTCTAGTATCCAATTCATTGTTAAGTTCAACAATATACCAATGACAATGACGTTCCCTCGAACTTTCGTATCGGAGTCGAGATGACCAATGCTAAGTTTAACATCACACCTCTAGCATTACCTCTAGTGTCAAGTTTAACATCAACACGACAATGATATCTTCAGTCTCCCTAATGAAACTGAAGTTCTTATGGAGCTAAGTTAACAGTACACCTCTAGCTCACGTCCTTGTCAAGTTAATATCACACCTCTAACAAGATTCAATCTGATCCGTTAAGTTGTAGGCGTTGCGACACCGAGTGATCTAGTGGGTTCTGAGTATCATCATATTTTCCTACTTATTCTTTTATAAAATACTGCTACGTAACGTTTTATTGTTTAATATTGTGCAAGCCTTGAGTAATTAAAGAATAAATAAATGAAGCCTAAAAGCCTAAAAAGCCCACAAGCCTACATGCATGATTTATTTTAGTAATTTAGAATCTTCTATCTTATCTAACCTAATCTAAACTTAGATTTTAAATTATAAATTTAAAATCTAGGGGAGAAGGAGGAAGGATAAAGTGGGACTCCTAATTGCTATTCAAATCTAGAGGAGGATAAAGATAGAACAAGATGAATCATCATCCTAATTAAAGATAGAGATGGACTTCTATTTGAATCAGGTTGCTTGCACCACAAGATGAAGATAAAAGAGAAAAAATCTGAATTTAATTCGGATTCAGACTGGACACTCTTTAGTATTTCAATCATAACGTTCTCTATCAAAACTCATATTTGATAATTTAAGATGCTCTAGAAAGAAAACTTGAAGGACTATAACTTTTATGTTGATCACACTTTCTAATTCAGCCATCGGATAAGCTATATTCAGCGATCAACCCGATAACAAATTGCAGGTCAAAATTGAATTTCTATGGAATAGTCAAAACAAGTTTAGAGATTAGAGGAGAATTCAAATTCAGAAATATTTTGCCCCTCCGCTTCTTATCCATCTGATTTTCTCCTATAAATACCCCTGCAGAGCAACAGAGGAAGGGCAGCTCTCAGAAGCTCAAGTCTAGGATTTCTTTTAGATCCTCTTTCTTTCGAATTTATTTGTATTTTTCTAGTTCTTGTTTACTTAGAAGAAGAATTGAAGAAAGGAGAAAGCTTTGTACTAAGTTGGTGATAGATTTAATAAAAGGTCATTTTTTTTCTTTCAATCTCTTTTTTTTTTAATTTGTGTTTCTTTTACTTTAGTTTCATCTATTTTATAATACCATGTTAAATTCAACTATAATTATGTGTAACTAATTCCTTAGTAGCTTTCTAATCTCTTCACTAAACTAAAACCTAGATCTATGAAGATAAGTTGATTGAACTCTATGCATGTTAAAAACCCTAAGGTAAGTAAATAATTCTTGAAGACTAGTCATGAATTGAGTTAAACTAGGTTTAGGGTATACTATTTAATAATTATTCTTGGTTTATACTTGGATGCTTTGATGGTTTAACATTAAGTTAAAACTACTTTTCTTAAACTATACTTTGAGACTTTGATAAACTAATGCTTAGTTTTATCTAGTGTACTGCCAACAGGGTTTAATCTCTTTTTTACTTTTCTTTCTTGGATTTGAAGCAATAATCTAGGGTTAATCTTTATAGGTTCAATATGATATTTATTTTTGATAGACTAGTGTTTGGTTGTGGTAGATGATTAGTTGGCTATACTTATTCTTTCTATTTAAATCTATTCTTACAATCAATATCTCTTGTTTCCAAGCTAACTTTAGAGAAAATCGTTCCGAAAAGCTTCCATCGCATCCTTCCCTGTGGATCGACCCGTCTAGCCCTTGCTACACGGTTATATTGAGACGACGCTAAGACTTTCTAACTTTAACTATTTCTTTATTATTTTTCTGTCTCAATCAGGTTCTAGTGGAAATCCTTCATAGTATTGAAGGCGGGGACGTAGAGCAAGAGTGCTCGAACCTCGAAATAAATCTCCCGTGTTTGCGATTGCTCATCTCTCTCACTTATGTTTATATATCTTGCTTATGTTTATTGCTATATCTCTTATATGCTTGATATATTGTGCACTCAATTGATATATGCTTGAGATTGTTTGCTCACACTTGTATTCAACCAAGAGAGCCATAGTGGCATCTCAACTCTTAATCTAGAGGAATCTTGAGGAGATAGTCCACATCCCTTCACCGGGAATTTGGCTACACTCTTATGTTATACCTTGTGTGTTAGCTTAATAGCTTTAGTTGGTATAAATAGTTTTAATTCTGTATCATTTGTATTAGATTAGCTTGTTCACTTATTCACTCCCCCTCTAGGTATATTTTCATTAAGATGTGGGGAATTGGCGTGGTTGGTTCTATTAGCCCACTTCATCCAAAGGACACTGGTTTATCTTTACCATAACCGATCACTTCTCCGAATGGGTGGAGGCTATCTCCTTGAAGAAGATAAAGACATCTGACATGACCAAGTTCATTAAACATCCGTGGTCTACCGCTTTGGTGTGCCATGATAGATTGTCCACGATAATGAGCCTCAGTTTGTCAGCCAAGCATTCCAAAGATTCTACAACAAGTTCAAGATTCAGAGTGTGTCTTTCAACGGCATACTATCTAGCCGCTAACAGCCTTGCAGAAGCTTTCAACAAAACCATTAAGAAACTTCTCAAAATATTTATCTCGAAGAGCCAACGTGATTGGGATGATAAGCTAGGTGAATGTTTATGGGTATATCGCACAACACTGAGAACCCCGACGAAAGCTACACCGTTCTTTTTGGTGTACAGGTGTGAAGTCGTACTCCCACTAGAAATCTAAATTTTATCTCCACTAGAAATTCAAATTCCATCTCTATGCGTTACCTTGACCATGAAGATGACAGATGAGGAGAAGTATCGATTGCGACTTCAGAAGTTGGAAGCTTTGAGCGATAAACGCCTGCAAGCTCAACAGCAAATTGAGCTTTACCAAGATCAAATTTTCAGATCCTTCAACAAGAAAGTCAAGGAGCGGATTTTCAAGAAAGAAGACCTCGTCTTGAATGTCAAAAGACCCATGGTGATGACACATAAGACGAAAAGGAAATTCCAACCCAAGTGGGAAGGACCATTTGTGGTGGAGTCAGTCTACTCAAATGGAGCATATAACCTGATAAATCCAGATGGTGATATACTTATGATGTCGATTAATGATAAATTACTAAAGAAATACTATCCTTGATCATGTTAACATTAAACTTCTGATCATTAGGTCAAGTATATTTGACGCTTGCATCAGACGTGTTCCCCTACGATGGAATTTTCGATCAACCATTATATTCTGCTCAACACAAGCATGATGCAACCAGCATCGATGATCAAACATTGTTGAAGTTTTAACTAGCACATAAGAAACCGATTAAGAGGAATGGTCGGGTGAACAGTATAGGGGAACACGATTCAATCCTCAATAGAATTGAGCTGATAAAGACAAACTAACTGAGAATTAGTTTTGTCAGTTTTCTTTAGAGGCTATCAAATCTGACGACTCTAACGATTAAGGATAGAGAAAAATGTTGGCTTCTAAGTCCAACATAAGTTCTCGATAACTCATCATAGGGAAAATAGCATGGTTAGCCCAACTCAAATAGTAGTTGGTAAAGGCATACCAAATACATTGACAGCTGAGGGTTTGCTAAAAATCCTAAGGACTTGGTCCCGCATTTCCCTCCAAAATCCCTTACTAATTTCTTTCCACGGAATGGTAGGACCACAAAAATGCCTGTGTCTATTTCTCTGACGAAATGAGCACAAACTTGTCACGTTAACAGTAAACCTCTATGATCGTACACATATTTTGCATTCTTTTCATTACACTCCTACATTTATCGTGTAATAAATCTGCTAATTTTCTTGTCTTAAATATTTATTTTGCAGAAGATAATCATAGAGAGAAAGAGGATTAAACCAAATAAATATTAGTTAAAATTAGATTTAATAAGATCTATTTGGTTAGCTGAGGATGATCCCAGATCTAGTGAGTTAAAAATCGAATTTTCGTGAATCAATTCGATTAACTTAAAGATCTATGAGGATATCACCACATTCAAAACAAATCAATGATTGGAGCAAATGTTCAACTGAAGATAACATCAAATATAGAGTCCAAATTCAAAAACCAAAGGGATAAATAGATAGAGAAAAGATCAATAAATGAGATGAAGAAATTTATATTCAAATTCAGACTAGATACATTTTAGTATTTGAATTATAAATTTCTCTACCTAAACTCAAATCTGATGATTCAAGATAATCCAGAAAGAAGACGTAAAAGGCTACAACTCTTAAGTTGATCAATGTTTCTGATTCTATCATTTGATAAGTTATATTCAGCAATCAACACACTAATAAGCTGCAGATTAGAATTGAATATCCACATCAAATCAAGTTTGGAGATAAGAGAAGGATTCATATTCAGAAATAGTCAGCTTCACTTATCTTTAGACTCATTTCCTTATCCATTTCTATCTATAAATACCCCACACATCAGAGGCAGAAGAACGATGAAGCAGAGATAGATTTTAGGCCAGTTTTTCATTCTTTTTAGTGTAGGTTTTTATTTTTCTTTTATGCAATTTTTACTTTCTTTATGTAACTGAGAGGAGAGACGAGTTTTATGGAGGAATGAGAGCAAGTTTGTACTAAGGGTGACACCGGTATAAGTAAGTCTTTTCTTTCATTGTTATTTGAATCTAATTGAAGTTTCTTTTTCTTCTTTACTCTTGTTTTTGTTTACTTTCCTTTGATGTGTTTGCAATTCAAGTGAATTCGATAGCCTCGAGACTGCTTCGCCATTGCAAGTGCTCTTGATGGCCTATGGTGATGAACAACTATTCTTTTGTTAGTTTAGCTTGCCCTTTTATTCATAGTGTAGATCAGAAATGGGGAAGATCCTACACGCCATACTTGATCGCCTTCAAAGACTTGGTAAGTCATAGTGACGGATCCACGGTATTGTTGGCCCAGAGGCCTTCCACTCTAGTTTTGATGATGATTAACTCATGTACTTATAATTTACTAATAATCTTGTGATATTTAGTTTCAGATATTTAACCAAGATATTAGTAGGTGATTAGCTTCAATAAAGGTATTTTGAAGCTTTCACATGGTAATTCAAGAGCCCGAGCGTCAAAGTTCATATCTGGCACTCGTTGGAGTCAAGCTCGGTAGATCACGTTTGGATCGAGTCGACTTGGAGACGGCGCTCTACAAGAAGACCTCGGTACATAGTTTAGTTTATGTTTAAATCTATTGTTAAAGATTAGATAGTGTGGTATGCTCAAGTTCACAACACACACACTTGTTTAAGTTTCATGTTTTTTGGTTTTCGGTTTGATGATTTAACCGATCTTGGTTTTCATGAATAGATTGAATCAATACAAGTTTACATGATTAATGTATATTAGATTTGTTCTATATACATCTATACTTCAACTATTAAGAAAACTTAGTTTGATAGTCTATTTCATGAGTTGGGTTTTATATTTAAACAAAACTTATTTTCGGATTTAATGTCAAAAACATTGATATATATATCTTTCATGTATATTGGATTATATCCATATACAACACGCTTAAAAGTTGTTTCAATATCATATTTTTGTATTTGGATGAGTTTTGGACAAAACGATTTTCCATTTCAAATCCAAGTTTTGAAAAATACGGAATTTGGTTTTCGGCAAAATTTCTAAGTTACAAAAATAGTTCAAAATGCTTGTAACATGGTTTGATTTTACTCAAACATATTTATATACCAAAGTATTATATTGAAACTATTTTTGTGGATTTTTAGAGATTTTATGGGATTTAATAGGATATTAAAAACCCAGTTTTCAAGTTCTGAAATCAGCCCTGCCAGGCTCTGGCGATCGACCGGACCGGTCGACTGGACCTAGAGTCGGTCGACCGGACCGGTCGACCGACGTGCACAAGGAGGTGCACGCAGGCTAGCCCCTTGTGCCGGTCAACCGACTGAAGTCAGCCCACTCTCGGGTTGACCCGGTCGACCGGGCGGTCGACCGGCCAGAGAGCCGTCGCTCTCTGGTTCTGGGCGCGGTCGACCGGCGGTCGACAGCAGGCTCAACGGTCAATTTTTTGACCGTTGGCCGGTTGTCCGGCCGGTCGACTGGAAGGTCATTTTTGACCTTTCTGCTGCCAACGGGCAGATTCTGATTGGGGCCTTTATATACCCCATCTCTTGGCTATTTTGGGTAAGATTTTTTAGAGAGAAAAATTTTATACTCCTTAAGTGTTTTTCAGCAAAAAGTTTTTGGGATCAAAATTCTTATTCTCTATTTGTTTTTAAAGTGTTTGTTAAATTCAAAGAAAATAGTCTTTTGGAAATTTGTTTTTGGTCAAAAAATTCTATATCTATTTGGAGATTTCCCAAGTGATTTTCTTTGTTCAAAACACTTTGTTTTCTCACACTTTTCTCATACTGGAGCTTATCATTCTATCCCTCTTTAGGATCTTTGTTTTTTGGGAAAAGAAATTGGTTTGTGGTCTTTTGATCACCAAATTGTAAACCCTCCTACTTTGTGTTATCCCTCTTATGTAGAGGTTAATTTTTTGGAGTGGTGGCATTGTGCCCTATCCCTCTAGTGAGAGGTTGATTTGTTGTTTGGCTTTGTGCCTATCCCTCATTTGTGAGGTTGATATTGTGGTGGCTTTGTGCCTAGCCTCTAAGTGTAGAGGTTGTGTTGTAATTGAGAGAGGAGTTGTGTACTCCCAGTTGTATTGCCCAAATCCTCAGTGGAGGTTCCTTGTGTGGGAGTTCTGTGTGGACAAGTTAGTGAAAATCCTTCTGTGTGAAGGCGGGGACGTAGAGCTGTGTGCTCGAACCTCGAAACATATCTGTGTGTTAGCGATTGATCCACTTTCTCTAAACTCTCTCTTAATTACTTTGTGCCTTGCATCATTCATATTGTCATACTCTCTTATATGCTTGGTTGTGATTGTTTGTGTGCCTCACTTGTGTTTAATCACGAGAGCTTCATATAGCACCTCAACTCTTATTCAGAGGAATCAAGAGGAGTAGTCCAGAGCCCTTCATCGGGAATTCGGCTGCACTCGTTGGTTACATTAAGTGTGTTGCAATTTAGTTTTTAATTTTCTCATTTGTTCATTAGATTAGCCGTACACCTAGTCACCCCCTCTCTAGGTGTACTTACAATTGGTATCAGAGCCTACTGATTGTTATTCATTTTTGCATATTTTACCACATCCATACCATGCATATTGCAAATAAAAATATGATTTTTAATCCTTTTCTCTCTATTTTGCAGGTCCATATTCTAATTGAGAAAAGGCCCAAAATCCCTTTAATTATCAAAAATTAAAGGAAAATAAATCAAAGCCCAAAAGTGAGGCCAGGATCTGGAGAAATCCACGTGCCAATTTAAACTTCCAGAAGGACCACGTGGCTAACAACCTACGAGATATGCGCAACAGAAATCTCGGCCCCAACGGCCTTGTAACTGCCGCATATCTACGGCAACTGCCGCAGATCTGCGGCAGTTACAAGGTTGTTGAGCCCGGGATTTTCTCCAACAACCCTGGTTCCAGAGGCTTCTCTCTGAGGCTATAAATACACCACCAGGGCCTTTGCAAAAATGAGAGGACAGAGGAGAGAGTAGAGAATAGAGAAAGAGATTGTATTTTGATTTTTCTCTAGGTTTTGTTTCTCTTAGTCTTCTTCCTCCCTAGAAATTCTGCAAAAAGAGAGATTGTGAGAGAGAGAGAAAGCTTGTGTAAATCAAGGTGTGACAACTTGTGAAGCAAGGTTTAATCCAATCTCCTTTCTCTACTTGAGCATTTTCTAGTACTTTACTTGCATTCTTTCATTTCAACCTTTACTTCAATTGCACTCTTATTCATGAATTGCTTTTCTTTTCTTGTAATGGCTAGTAGCTAAATTCTTCTTCATGACTAGCTAACAACTAATCTTGCTTAACTTCTAACTCTTGGGTGAATGCAATTACTTCATCTTGCAATTGTTGAGTCTATTTTATCCATGATGAAGATGATGGGTTACTTTCATGCTTGGCAATTTCTTGTTGTAATTCTCCATATGATTTATGTGTGCCTCATTTAGAGCCTTGTCTTAGAACAAGTGCCTTGATGGAACATAGAGATGGATCACCAAACATATGCTATTGTTGTACAACTTCTTTACTTCAATTAATGAATGTTGTATCTTCTTCCTTAGCATCCCTTGAGTGGCAACTCTTTTGATTCCACCATTGAAAGTCTATCTTGAAGGCCTATGACATCAATGAGGCTACAAGACAAGTCCAAGTAGATTACCCTTCAATCAAGTGGAAAAGTAACTAGACCAACATGCAAGACAAATCTATGCCAATGAATCAACATGAGGCAAGCATCACCCTAACGGAGATTAGTAAGTTAGCAAGTTAGTAATGTTAGCTAGTCATGGCCTTTCTCATCTAAAAGTTTTCTACAAGTTTTCATTCTTTTAGTATTAATTCCAAAGCAAATCTTGTCTTCAATTCTTTTCATTTTATTTCATAGTTTTCATTTCATGTACACACCAACCACCAATTCTTTCATTTCTTTTTCCATGTCTTTTGCATTCTTTTAAAACAAAGAAGAACCTTCGTTTTCTATCTTCACATTAAACCGTAAAGCTTCCATCGTGAGCTCTCCTTGTGGATTCGACCCGTATAGCTTGTGCTACTACGGTTAATTGGAAAGGATACATCGATCATATTGAATACATTGTGGAGTGATCAAAGCACCTAAGGTTGACTCTAAACCTACTTTCTTTTGTTGAATATCTGTGCAACTTCACACTATACTTCCCCTTCCAATCAAAATTTTTGGCGCCGTTGCCGGGGAGAGCAACGGTTTTTGATTTCAAGTGAAGAACTAAACGAATCTTCTTCTCTGTTGCAGGTTACAGGTGAAGAGAACAGGAAAATTTGCATTGCAGTAACATATAAGTGGCTCTGGGCTTCTGCTCTTGAAAACAGAAACCAGAAGTCCTCTGAATTGCCGCAATTCCACGGCAAAAGTCGCAGATTTGCGGCAAGGAGGAGTTAACTACTGACCAAATTTCTGCAGGGTTGCTTGATCTGCAAAATACAGCTGCTGCAATACTTAAATTTGTGTATGCTTCACCTTATATCTGCTAATAATCAACA
The DNA here is from genome assembly GCA_038442645.1 of Agave tequilana. NCBI lineage: Eukaryota > Viridiplantae > Streptophyta > Magnoliopsida > Asparagales > Asparagaceae > Agave > Agave tequilana. Next base: position 119,658 of record JAVJIF010010417.1, on the reverse strand, counting down.
GTAAAAAATTTGTTGCAAAGTTAAAAATTGATTAGACATTTGCATTTCTAGGCACGTGTCTTTTCAATTCTTTTACTTTACTGTTGAAGAGTGCTGGATGCAAGGTACGTGTGCATTGCATATTGAATAGGACTCACTCCTTGTTTGATTTTAATTGCTTTGAGTGAACCTTGTCTGCTTATAACTGTACACTTGCACCAAACTGATTTTAAGGGCATCACCCATAAATAAGATAAGGTGGGGGATTTCATCACCCTTTCCTTAGCCCGAAAATCATTTTCCAAGCACTCACAATCCCAAGCTTGTAATAAAATTTGATAGACGTTGGCCCTAGGGACATCCGGACTCACTTAGGAGATTATCCTAAGGGGGAAAAGTGTTGGAAATTGACTTTTGCAAAATCAGTGTCTAGGAAAGGGATTGAGGGCCGAAAGCCCGAAGGTTGGTGGTTACTTAATTAAGGAACGTCTTTGACGGAAAACCTCCCAACAACCTTGCCCTTACCTGGCTGATTAGCTTGTAGTCAAAGTCTACACTAAACCTCCTGTGGACGATCTAAACAGTTAGGAGTCGTCTAGGTCCAAGGAACCCTAGATAGCTTGGATTGATTTTTCTTTTATTGTTTGTTATTTTCATTTTTTCTCTCGCTTGTGTGATCGGTGCACGTTGACTGTGATTGTGTATGCAAGAGTGGTACAGAGATCCAAGTTCTGCTAGGCTAGTGAGAATTTCTACACTTGCACATACACCACTCGACACATTCCCAACCATGGAAAACCACACTTCGTTGCAAGACAAGTTCTACCCGATTCGCACATCACTTCCATCATGCATTCTTCTCCCCATAACAAATGGAAATCAATTTGAGTTGAAGCCACAATTCATAAATACACTTCCTAGATTTCATGGCTTAGAATCTGAGGATGCATATTTCTTCATTCGAGAGTTTGAAGAAGTATGCGTTATGATTAGGATATCCCAATTGACTGAGGACGCTGTTCGATTATGATTCATACCTTTTGCGTTAAAAGATATTTCTAAGAAATGGCTTTACAATCTTCCCGCTAGTTCGATTTCTCGTGGGATGATTTTGTAAAAGTCTTTCTTAAGAAATTCTATCCCATCCATAAGACGGCCCTCATGAGGAAAAACATAATGCAGTTCAAGCAGGAAACCAATGAGCCGTTCTGGAAGTATTTCGAACGTTTCAAAGACCTTCTGGCCCTTTGTCCCCATCATGGTATAGAGAAATGGCGTCAATGCCAAATTATCTATGATGGACTGGATTACCAAACTAAAACACTCCTTGAAACCATGTGCCAAGGAGAATTTTTAAAGAAAAACGAAGACCAGGGGTGGGATCTCTTTGAAGCATTAGCCGAAAAAACGATTCAGTGGGAGTCATGTCCTGACAAACCCACTCCCACCACTTCCAGAACCGGTATGCATTCCATCGAGTCCTCTATAGCTGCCGAGGCCAAGATAACACAACTGATGAGGAGGATAGAATTACTTGAGTCTAGGGAATCTTCTGCTGTTAACCAGGTCAACCCATCACCGGTGGCCAGTCCATCACCTGTGGTCAACCCGGGTTGTACCTATTGCCATGATCTTAATCATCTGTTTGAGGAGTGTCCCGTATACCAAACTCAAATATTTCAGGAGAGTACGAATGCCGCATACACCAGACCCACTTACAATCCTTACTCCAAAACATACAATCCGGGATGGCGAAACCATCCAAACTTCTCTTGGAGTCAGTCTGGTCCTGAGCAGCCGAGGCAACCATTTCCACAACAATACCCTGCTCAGTCTCATCCACCGACTTACCACCAGAACCCACCAAATGTCCATTCATACCAAAGTCCACCAAGATTTCAGTCATATCAAAATCCAGTACCTTACCCAGTAAACTTTCAGCCCCAGTATCAGCATCATCCACCACCAAATCCTTCAGACAAGAGACTTTCTGATTTGGAGAAAATGATAGAGACCTTATCTAAAACCCAAGCTTCAATGATGAACAATCAACAGCAGGATATGAATAAATTACAAATCCAGATAGGGCAGTTGGCTAACTCTCTGAATGAATGACAAAAAGGAATGCTACCTAGCCAACCAGTGCCAAATCCAAAAACTCACTTTCCCCTGCACGAAGTTGAAGAATTGGGCCCCAGCCAATGCCAGGCTATTCAAATCCTTAGATCTGGAAAGCATGTAGATAACAAGGTTTCAAATCAGCCCACCAAATCTGTGTCAAAGCCACCACCGTCTGTTCCAATCCAACCTATTCAAGACAATCCTTCTTCAAGTACACAACCATCCACTTCCCAGTCCAAAGGAAAAGAAAAGATTGATGAGCAAACATACAAGCCTGTTGTACCATTCCCAAATAGGCTTAAAAATCAAAAGATGAATTCTCACATGGAGAAGATAAGAGAGATATTCAACCAAGTCCAAATCAATGTCCCTCTCCTTGATGCCATACAACAAGTTCCATCCTACGCTAAATTTCTAAAAGAAATGTGCACCAAGAAGAGAAAATCAAATGTCCCTAAAAAAGTCTTCCTGGCTTCCAACATTAGTGAACTGCTCAATGGTCCGATCCCTATGAAATACAAAGATCCAGGGAGCCCGACCATTTCCTGCATTATAGGACAGACCACCATAAATAGGGCTTTGCTTGACTTGGGCGCGAGCATCAATCTTCTCCCTTTTCCGTGTATCAGCAATTAGGGTTAGGCAACCTTCGTCCGACCCAAATGACGATACAATTGGCTGACCGCTCTGTAAAAATTCCCAAGGGGGAGATTACAGATGTTTTAATACGGGTCGGGGAATTCATTTACCCCGTAGACTTCGTCATTCTTGAGACACAACCCGTACAAAATCACAGAGCACAGACACCTGTCATTCTCGGACGTCCTTTCTTAGCCACCGCAAACGCAATCATCAACTGTAGAAATGGCTCGATGCGTTTAACCTTCGGAGATATGACAAAAGAGGTGAATGTTTTTCATCTGGGAAAGCAACCTAGGGATTTGGACAATGATTCTTTCGAAGTGAACTTGATAGAAGGTTTAACAAGTGAACATGATGAGGAGGTTGAGTATGAGTCTGAAGAGGAATTTGAGTTGGAGTCTGATGACTTCAACCTTGATCAGATTGTTGAGTCAACCGTTGGATGGGCTACTAATTCCACCCTCTTCTTCCTTTGCACCAAGAGCAACCAGTGATAGATCCTGTCCCTTCTTCTGAGCTTAAGGTTCTTCCCGACCATCTCAAGTACAAGTACTTGGATGAGAAGGAATCCTTTCCAGTAATCATTGCATCCAATCTCACTAAACAACAAGAAGAGGATCTTCTTTCTGTGTTAAGAGAAAATTGGGAAGCCATTGGTTGGACCATGGCTGACATCAAGGGGATTAGTCCTTCCATAGTTCAACATCGGATTCATTTGACGGAAGATGCCAAGCCAAAACGAGACCCACAGCGTAGACTAAACCCAATCATGCAGGAAGCCGTTAGAGACGAGATCTTGAAACTGTTAGATAATGGGATTATCTATCCCATATCCGATAGTCAGTGGGTAAGTCCAGTTCACGCTGTGCCCAAGAAAGCAGGATTTACGGTGGTAGAAAATGAGAAGAAAGAATTGATACAAACACGTCTTCCAACGAAGATTCGAGTTTGTATTGATTACAGAAAGTTGAACACTGCCACACGTAAAGACCACTTTCCTCTTCTGTTCATTGACCAAATGCTCGAGAGATTAGCAGGACATGAGTACTACTGTTTCCTGGATGGATATTCAGGATATAATCAAATCCCGATCGCTCCTGAGGATCAAGACAAAACCACCTTCACCTGTCCTTTGAAACATTTGCATACCGAAGGATGCTCTTTGGCCTATGCAATGCTCCCGCAACGTTTCAACGTTGCATGCTGAGCCTTTTTCGGACATGGTGGAGAAATTTCTGAAAATTTCATGGATGATTTTTCAATTTACGGTGATTCCTTTGAACAATGCTTGTACCATTTGAAGCTGGTTCTACAACGCTGTATGGAGAAAAATTTGACACTTAACTGGAAAAAGTGTCACTTTATGGTCAAGCAAGGAATCGTTCTTGGGCACAAAGTTTCACAGATAGGAATCGAGGTGGACAAGTCTAAAGTGGAAGTCATAACAAAGCTCACTGAACCAACATGCTTAAAAGACATTAGATCATTTCTAGGGCACGCCGGCTTCTATAGACGATTTATTCAAGGGTTTAGCAACATTGCAAGACCTTTGACAAATCTCTTAGGAAAGGATGTACCCTTTATATTTGATGAAGAATGTCAAAAATCATGGAAGGAGCTTAAGAGTAGACTTGTCTCAGCACCTATCATTTCTGCACCTGATTGGACCAAACCTTTTGAGATTATGTGTGATGCCTCAGACTTTGCTATCGGCGCTGTTTTAGGGCAGCGTACTGATACTAGGCAACACGTAATATATTATACTAGCAGAACGCTGAATGAAGCCCAACTCAATTATACAACTACTGAAAAGGAATTTTTAGCTGTTGTTTTTGCGTTGGAAAAATTTCGCCAATATCTGCTAGGGTCCAGGACGATTATTTTCACTGATCACTCCGCCCTAAAGTACTTAATGCAAAAGAAAGATGCTAAGGCAAGACTTATTCGATGGATACTTCTTTTGCAAGAGTTTGATCTGGAGATAAAGGATAAAAAGGGCGTTGAGAATGTGATAGCTGATCACTTGTCTAGAATCCCAAATGCACCAAAGGAGAGAATACCAATTAATGACAATTTCCCTGACGAACACATTTTGTGATATGTGGAGAGCCTTGATATGCTGACATAGTGAATTACCTTGCTACCAGGCAAATACCTTCTCATTGGTCAGGACAGGAAAAATACCGTTTCATACATCAAATGCGGTTCTTCTTCTGGGATGAACCGTATTTATTCAAATATTGTCCTGACCAGATAATACGAAGGTGCCTTCCTGAGGATGAACATCAGAGTGTTTTGACATTCTTTCACAAGCTAGCTTGCGGTGGACATTTTGGTCCACGAAAAACTGCTGAGAAAGTACTTCAGAGTGGATTCTACTGGCCCACTCTCTTTAAGGATGCATATAATTTTGCAAGCTATGTGATAGGTGTCAAATGACAGGTCATATTACAAGGAGAGACATGATGCCCCTTACACCCATCTTGGAGGTCGAAATTTTTGACCTCTGGGGCATCGACTTTATGGGACCTTTTCCTCTGTCCTATGGTAACCAATACATTTTGGTAGCCATAGATTATGTTTCGAAATGGGCTGAAGCAATTACAACAAGGACAAATGACAACCAAGTTGTCATCAAGTTTTTACGAGAAAATATCATCTCTCGCTTCGGAGCCCCCCGTGCGATAATAAGCGACAATGGGAGTCATTTCTGCAATCGGGCTTTTGAAGCCCTGATGCGCAAATACTCTATTTCTCACAAATTATCCACGGCTTACCATCCTCAAACCAACGGGCAAGTAGAAGTCACAAATAGACAAATAAAACTCATTTTGGAGAAAACTGTTGGACAGAACCGTAAAGACTGGTCCATCAAACTCACTGATGCCTTGTGGGCATACAGGACCGCTTACAAAACTGTCCTCGGTATGTCTCCATATCGAGTTGTATTTGGAAAACCTTGTCACTTGCCTGTGGAGTTAGAACACCGAGCTATGTGGGCCTTAAAGCAACTAAACTTGGATTTAGATAAAGCCGGTGCCTTGAGGAAGTTGCAAATATCCGAGCTATAAGAGCTAAGAAATGAGGTATATGACAATGCTCGGATCACAAAACACAAAACTAAGCTTTTTCATGATAGATCCATTCACCGAAAAATTTTTGTCTCAGGACAAAAAGTTCTGTTGTACAACTCACGACTCCACCTTTTTCCTGGTAAATTGAGAACCAGGTGGTCAGGACCATACATTGTGCACAATGTCTTCTCACACGGTGCGATTGAGATTCTTGATCCCAATAATGGCAATAAATTCACTGTGAACGGTCAACGTTTAAAGCCATTCCTTACCACTGAATTCGTGTCACAAGAAGTTCATGAATTGGGTCTTTGCAACCCAGTTTATATGTGACCATTCTGTCTGTACAGTCTTCCAGGTTTCCCTGTATATCATTTTTTAGACCACTTTGTAAATAAAAAATATAAAATAAAATAAAATAAAATAAAAAAATAAAAATATCTCTTTTACCCTACCCTTTTACCCTCACATGCAAACCCTCTCAGATCTTTCAGGGGCAGGTTCGTCTTAGGAAGAAGGTAGAGGAGCAATCCTCTAGGTTGGATAGTATCGAGGGTGCGCTGAGACGATCACAGTCAGCTGGACCTAGCACCACTGCTGGTCCAAAGCGACGGAGGGAGTAGCTTTATACCTTTACCTATTTCATGCATCATTTCTGAAAAGTCACCTAGAGGGGGGGTGAATAGGTGACAATGCTAATCAAAGGGCAAATAAAAAATTTAAAGTTACAACAATTACCAATCAAGATTCACAAGATGAATGCAAGCAAGTAAATATGACAATGATTATGATGAGCAAGAATAAGAGCAAGTATAGAAAAGTAAAGAGTGCAAGAAAGTAAACCAATCGCAAACACAAGGATATGTTATCGAGGTTCAAGCACCCAGCTCTACTCCCCGCCTTCCCCAGAAGGATTCTAGCTACTTCCACTATCACAAAGAACAATTACAACCGGAGTACCCAACTCCACAATTACAATCACAAGAATCTCTGAGTAGTCACAAGACCACAAACTCTCTCTTTCAAAAATCTCTTCCCTTACAAAGGTCCTTAGAGAATAATGAGTAGAATTGAAGCTCTTTTGTGTATAAGGAAAAGAAATTGAAATCAGAGAAAATCTTTTGAAAACCCTTCAGAAAATTGAGAGAATTTAGCACAAAAATCAAGAACTTTTGAAAGCCTTAAACTTTTGAATTTTGTAGCAATAAATGTTGTAATGAATCTCTCCCTAATCACCCCTATTTATAGGAGAGGGCTAGGTTAAGAGATAAAACAAACTTAAGGCTAATTAAGTAATATTAGATTTGAAATAAATCCTTAATACAAATTTTAAACACAAAAGACAAAATAAAACAGCTCTTAAAAATCTGCCCATTACTGTTCAAACGGTCAGATCGGTCGACCGGTGCGGTCGACCGCTAGTTCAAAATTATGACCGTTACAGGCATACGGTCGACCGCCCGGTCGACCGAAAAAACCAGAGAGCAAAAACTGTAGTCCGGTCGACCGCCCCGGTCGACCGACAGACATGCACACGGATACGTGCATCTGCCAGGACCTCGGTCGACTGGGACGGTCGACCGGTATAACCTGACACAGATTCGGTCGACCGGCCGGTCGACCGGAACTGGTCAAAAATCAGACTTAGAAGGAATTTAAGAAAAGATTAAGATTTTGATAAAAATACTTTTGAACAGGGATTAGTATAAAACATAAATATATATCTGTAGGCAAAATCTTGTATGCAAAATATTTTTGTATAAATTATAGGAAAACATTTTGGATTGAACATGTGCGCAAAAACGTGTGTGATAGAGCTTCAAACCTATCCACTATTCTTTAACAAACTTCTAAACTATAAAACTAAAAATAAAGTATGCATAGCAATCTTCACAATCTTTGAGCCATGCAATCCTTGCTAGAGCCTTCTTCTTCTATGATCCTTCCTTGATGTGCAATATGCCTTCATAGCTTTATGAACCTAGAAGTTGTTGCAATAGCAAGCAATGGCCTCCAAAATTGGTACAACCCTGAAACTCATCTTAACAAACTTATTAGTACCAAATAGCTCATATTTGGTTTGTCATCATCAAAACAAAAACAATTGGAGAGTGTAACCTTTTGGGCCAACAATCTCCCCCTTTTGATGATGACAAAACAAATAGGCTATAAACAAAAATATAGGGGAGGAGAAAACTCCCCCTCAAATTGTACTATATTATTTAAACTTAAAACACAAGAATTCATAGAAAAGATATCAAATGAAACCAAATTGAAACAATACCAATAGAAACAATACCAATAGAAACAATATACAAGATTTCTCAATTTCATAAAACACAAAACTCATATCAAAATTTATTAAAACCAAAACATATAAATTCATATGGAACCAAGACCAAATGAACTTATTTTTGTCCATGTAAACTTACTCTCCCCCTTTTTGTCATACATCAAAAAGGGTTATGAAAACATGTCTATTCAATAATACAAACATTAAGTTCTCCACAAATAAACGAAAATCTAGCAAAATCAAGAGGTTTAGTGAAAATATCGGCTAGTTGTAAATCCGTGGAAACATAATCAATATCTCTATCACCTTTCTCAAAATGATCTCTAAGAAAGTGATATCTAATCTCAATGTGCTAGGTCTTACTATGTTGATTTGCATTCTTAGTCATGTGTATAGTACTAGTATTATCACAAAATATTTTTATATGATCAAAGTGCAAATCAAAATCAAGGAGAGTATGTTTCATCCAAAGGACTTGTGCACAACAAGCCCCCGCGGCAACATACTCCGCCTCGGCGGTTGAGAGAGCTACGGAATTTTGCTTCCTAGAGGACCATGAAACAAGACAATTATCAAGAAATTGACATGTCCCACTAGTACTCTTTCTATCTACTCTACAACCCGCATAGTCGGCATCTGAATAACTAGTCATTGAAAAATCTCTAGTTTTCGGATACCAAAGACCCATTCCAATTGTGCCCTTAATATAACGAATAATGCGTTTTACCGCAATAAGATGAGACTCTTTAGGACACGATTGAATTCTAGCACAAAGACACACACTAAACATGATATCCGGCCTACTTGCCGTTAAATATAAAAGACTTCCTATCATGCTTCTATATAATTTAATATCAACATTTTTACCTTGATCGTCCTTATCAAGCTTGGTTGTACTTGCCATTGGAGTATTGCAAGCCTTTGATCCTTCAAGCCCAAACTTCTTTACTAGCTCCTTTGCGTACTTGGCTTGGTTAATGAAGGTTCCGTCTTGTAATTGCTTGATTTGGAGTCCAAGAAAGAAATTAAGCTCACCCATGAAAGACATTTCAAATTCTAGTTGCATTACCTTTTCAAACTCCTTGCACAAAAGCTCATTAGTAGATCCAAAAATTATATCATCAACATAAATTTGCACAATTAAAATATCATTATCAACATGCTTAGTAAAAAGAGTTGTGTCTACTTTGCCTTTAACAAAATCATTTGAAATGAGAAAACTAGAAAGCCTTTCATACCAAGCTCTTGGAGCTTGTTTCAATCCATACAAAGCTTTATCAAGTTTTAAAAACAAAATCGGGATGAACATGATCAACAAAACCAGGAGGTTGAGCAACATAAACTTCTTCATTAATAAAACCATTTAAAATGCACTTTTTACATCCATTTGAAAAAGTTTAAAATTTTTAAAACATGCAAAAGCTAGTGTCATCCGTATGGCTTCAAGCCGTGCTACGGGTGCAAAGGTTTCCTCAAAGTCAATTCCTTCAACTTGAGTGTAACCTTGGGCCACTAACCTAGCTTTATTCCTAATGACATTTCCGAACTCATCCATCTTGTTTCTAAAGATCCACTTAGTACCAATTATTGGTCTATCGTGGGGCTTAGGAACAAGGTGCCAAACTTGGTTGCGCTCAAATTGATTGAGTTCCTCTTGCATGGCAAGCAACCAATATGGGTCCGTCTCGGCTTCGAGAATGCCTTTGGGTTCAAAATGAGAAATGAAAGCAAAGTTACCACATAGGTCATGGAGTTTGGAGCGCGTAGTGACTCCTCTAGATGCATCACCCAAGATGAGCTCCTTCGGATGATTTGTAGCGTATCTCCAAGCTTTAGGAAGCGGTTGAGAGCTTTCCTCCTTATCCTCTTGAACTTCACTAATAGGGTCTAGCTTTTCTTCTTGAGCGGGTGAGTCCTTCAAGGATAGTCTCTCCATGTCTTCACCTAATGGTTCAATCTCTACAACATTCTCAACAACCACATTAGATTCTTCAAATTTAACATGCATGGATTCTTCAATGGTAAGTGTAGATCTATTAAACACTCTATATGCTTTGCTAGTAGAAGAATATCCAACAAAGATAGCTTCATAAGCCTTAGCATCAAATTTACCCAAATTATCCTTAGTATTTAAAACAAAACACTTGCATCCAAAAACTTTGAAATATGCAACATTTGGTTTTCTAGAATGATACATTTCAAAAGATGTTTTAGAAGAATTTTTGCATAAATAAATACGATTCGATATATAGCATGCGGTGTTTACGGCCTCGGCCCATAAATATTGAGGGAGGTCATACTCACTTATCATTGTCCTAGCCATCTCTTGAAGTGTTCTATTTTCCTTTCTATAACTCCATTTTGTTGTGGAGTTCTAGGACAAGACATTTCATGCTTAATTCCTTTTTCATCACAATAAGTCATGAAGAGTTGGTTAACAAACTCACCACCTCTATCACTCCTTATTTTCAAAATCGGAAAACCTTTTTCTTTTTCAACTCTTTTCGAAAAATCTTAAAATGAGAAAAGGTTTGATCTTTATGTTACAAAAAGAAAACCCAAGTAAAACGGGAGAAATCATCAACCAAAACAAATGCAAATCTACTTCCATTTAAACTCTTAGTTTTAGTTGGTCCAAAAAGATCCATATGAATTAATTCTAAAGGCCTAGTTGACATGATATCCTTGATTGGTTTAAAGGAAGACTTGGTTTGTTTCCCAAGTTGGCACGCACCACAAATGCGGTCTTTCTCAAAATTCAAGCAAGGTATACCCTTCACCAATTCCTTTGAATTAATCCTAGAAATATGGTCAAAAGATGCATGTCCTAGTCTTCTATGCCAAAGCCAAGAATTTTCATCAAAAGCATTCAAGCATTTAGTAGAATAATTTAAATTAAGCATGTCAATAATATAAACATTATTATCACGAAAACCGGTAAGAATACAATCATTCGATTTAACATTAAAAATCTTGCAAGAGGAATCATCAAAAACAACTTTAAGTCCACGGTCACAAAGTTGACTAATGCTAAGCAAATTATGTTTTAAACCATCTACTAAAACAACATTCTCAATAATAGGAGATGCACCAATTTGAATGTTACCTATACCGATGATAGTTCCTTTGGAGTCATCCCCGAAGGTGACGGTGCCACCTTCCATGTACCTTGATAGGGTTGTGAAGTTGTTGATGTTCCATGTCATGTGTCTTGAACAACCACTATCAAGGTACCACCGCTCCCTACGTCTTGGAGCTTTGGTGTGTACCTACATCAAACAATTTAAGACTTGATTTTGGTACCCACATTTTCTTGGGTCCTCTAGGGTTAGTGTCATGAACCCAAACAAGATTATTTGTTCTATTTAGTTGATCATAGTAAAACTTAGCTAAATGTCCATTTTTACCACAATATGTGCATCTATACACTCTACCATATTTAAAAGCATAGTGAGTGTGTGATTTGTGAGCATGAGAAACTTTAGCATGAGTGGTGTGAGCATGAGAATTCTTAGCTTGTGAAGTGTTAGCATGTGAAGTGTGCTTTTTAGAAAACATGTTCTCAAGTTTCTTGGTATTAAAAGCACAATCATTTAAAACTTTTTCAAAATCATTCATTTTGATTTAAAGGAAGAAATTTCTTGTTCATCAATAATAGGAGATTTTGCTTTACAAGAAACTTTGTAGGCATTAAATTCTTTTTGTATAGAAATGAGATTAGAAGAAATATTATCCTTTTCTTTAGAAACCATAGCAAGTTCATTCTTAAGAAAAGCAACTTCTTTTTGTAATTTTATGCATTCAAGTTTCTTGTTATCATAAGTTTCAGAAAGTTCTACAAAAGCATGCACTAGAACTTCCTTACTTACATCATCATCTTCATCATCAAGGGATTGAGGGGTTACCTTGGGTGTGTTTGCCATGAAACACATATTAGCTTGATCCACCTCCTCTTCGGACTCGCTTTCCGAATCCCACGTAGCTTTGTATGCTTTCTTTTCCTCCGGCTTCTTTGGCTTGAGGAGGAAGTCATTTTCTTTTTGAACTCCGGACAATCCGCCATGATATGTCCGGGTTTGCGGCAATTGTAGCATATGATCCTCCGCTCCTCTTTGCCTTCAAATTTTCTCCGGAAGTTGAGCTTGTTCTTCCGGTACATCCTCTTGACGTTGCGAACAAGTAGAGTAAGCTCCTCATCTTCTTCTTCGTCATCTTCATCGTCATCATTGGTGGATGAAGTCTTGAAGGCTATGGATTTCTTCTTTGAAGTAGTGGCCTCTTCTCTTGCCTTCTTCTCCATCTCATGGGTCTTTAGGTTCCCAATGAGACTAATGAGGTCCATCTCGTCCTTGTCGTTCAACTCCTTCAAGGTGGTGGCCTTGATCTCCCATGATGAAGGAAGAGCCTGAATTACTTTCCGCACCTTTTGATCGTTGGAGATGTCATCACCTAAGGAAGAAAGACCATTAGTGATTTTAGTAAACCTTGTAGCCATACTATCAATAGACTCATCATCAAGCATTTTAAATGACTCATATTGGGACCTCAAGAGATCTATCTTAGCTCTCTTGACTTGTGAAGTCCCCTCGTGTGTGACCAATAAGTGTTGCCAAATCTCATAGGCGGATTGGCAATGAATTACCCGTGTAAGGTCATCCTCATTCAAGACGGTTAATAGGGAGTTTTGGGCCTTGGAGTTAGCCTCATATAGTTTAAAGTCAAGGTCGGTCCAAGTGCTCTCATCACCATCGGGTGCTTCATAGGGTTTGGTCAAGGACTTGGCTACCAAGCTACCCAAAGATTGCAAAAATATAGTCATCCTAACCTTCCAAATTGGGAAATTGAGTCCATCAAATTTAGGTGGGGATTTAATGTTGTCGGCCATGTTTACTAGTGATGAATGAATGAAATGAAAATGTTGATTAGCAAGTTTTAAGGATCTCTCTATGGATGTTAAGCCAAACCTAGAGTCCAAGCTCTGATACCAATTGAAAAGTCACCTAGAGGGGGGTGAATAGGTGACAATGTTAATCAAAGGGCAAATAAAAAATTTAAAGCTACAACAATTACCAGTCAAGATTTACAAGATGAATGCAAGCAAGTAAATATGACAATGATTATGATGAGCAAGAATAAGAGCAAGTATAGTAAAGTAAAGAGTGCAAGAAAGTAAACCAATCGCAAACACAAGGATATGTTATCGAGGTTCGAGCACCCAGCTTTACTCCCCGCCTCCCCAGAAGGATTCTAGCTACTTCCACTATCACAAAGAACAATTACAACCGGAATACCCAACTCCACAATTACAATCACAAGAATCTCTGAGTAGTCACAAGACCACAAACTCTCTCTTTCAAAAATCTCTTCCCTTACAAAGGTCCTTAGAGAATAATGAGTAGAATTGAAGCTCTTTTGTGTATAAGGAAAAGAAATTTAAATCAGAGAAAATCTTTGAAAACCCTTCAGAAAATTGAGAGAATTTAGCACAAAAACCAAGAACTTTTGAAAGCCTTAAACTTTTAAATTTTGTAGCAATAAATGTTGTAATGAATCTCTCCCCAATCACCCTATTTATAGGAGAGGGCTAGGTTAAGAGATAAAAACAAACTTAAGGCTAATTAAGTAATATTAGATTTGAAATAAATCCTTAATACAAATTTTAAACACAAAAGACAAAATAAAACAGCTCTTAAAAATCCGCCCGTTACTGTTCAAACGGTCAGATCGGTCGACCGGTGCGGTCGACCGCTAGTTCAAAATTATGACCGTTACAGGCATACGGTCGACCGCCCGGTCGACCGAAAAAACCAGAGAGCAAAAACTGTAGTCCGGTCGACCACCCCGGTCGACCGACAGACATGCACATGGATACGTGCATCTGCCAGGACCTCGGTCGACTGGGACGGTCGACCGGTATAACCTGACACAGATTCGGTCGACCGGCCGGTCGACCGGAACTGGTCAAAAATCAGACTTAGAAGGAATTTAAGAAAAGATTAAGATTTTGATAAAAATACTTTTGAACAGGGATTAGTATAAAACATAAATATATATCTGTAGGCAAAATCTTGTATGCAAAATATTTTGTATAAATTATAGGAAAACATTTTGGATTGAACATGTGCGCAAAAACGTGTGTGATAGAGCTTCAAACCTATCCACTATTCTTTAACAAACTTCTAAACTATAAAACTAAAAATAAAGTATGCATAGCAATCTTCACAATCTTTGAGCCATGCAATCCTTGCTAGAGCCTTCTTCTTCTATGATCCTTCCTTGATGTGCAATATGTCTTCATAGCTTTATGAACCTAGAAGTTGTTGCAATAGCAAGCAATGGCCTCCAAAATTGGTACAACCCTGAAACTCATCTTAACAAACTTATTAGTACCAAATAGCTCATATTTGGTTTGTCATCATCAAAACCAAAAACAATTAGAGAGTGTAACCTTTTGGGCCAACAATCTCCCCTTTTTGATGATGACAAAACAAATAGGCTATAAACAAAAATATAGGGGAGGAGAAAACTCCCCCTCAAATTGTGCTATATTATTTAAACTTAAAACACAAGAATTCATAGAAAAGATATCAAATGAAACCAATTGAAACAATACCAATAGAAACAATACCAATAGAAACAATATACAAGATTTCTCAATTTCATAAAACACAAAACTCATATCAAAATTTATTAAAACCAAAACATATAAATTCATATGGAACCAAGACCAAATGAACTTATTTTTGTCCATGTAAACTTACTCTCCCCCTTTTTGTCATACATCAAAAAGGGTTATGAAAACATGTCTATTCAATAATACAAACATTAAGTTCTCCACAAATAAACGAAAATCTAGCAAAATCAAGAGGTTTAGTGAAAATATCGGCTAGTTGTAAATCCGTGGAAACATAATCAATATCTATATCACCTTTCTCAAAATGATCTCTAAGAAAGTGATATCTAATCTCAATGTGCTTGGTCTTACTATGTTGATTTGCATTCTTAGTCATGTGTATAGTACTAGTATTATCACAAAATATTTTATATGATCAAAGTGCAAATCAAAATCAAGGAGAGTATGTTTCATCCAAAGGACTTGTGCACAACAAGCCCCCGCGGCAACATACTCCGCCTCGGCGGTTGAGAGAGCTACGGAATTTTGCTTCCTAGAGGACCATGAAACAAGACAATACAAGAAATTGACATGTCCCACTAGTACTCTTTCTATCTACTCTACAACCCGCATAGTCGGCATCCGAATAACTAGTCATTGAAAAATCTCTAGTTTTCGGATACCAAAGACCCATTCCAATTGTGCCCTTAATATAATGAATAATGCGTTTTACCGCAATAAGATGAGACTCTTTAGGACACGATTGAATTCTAGCACAAAGACACACACTAAACATGATATCCGGCCTACTTGCCGTTAAATATAAAAGACTTCCTATCATGCTTCTATATAATGTAATATCAACATTTTTACCTTGATCGTCCTTATCAAGCTTGGTTGTAGTTGCCATTGGAGTATTGCAAGCCTTTGATCCTTCAAGCCCAAACTTCTTTACTAGCTCCTTTGCGTACTTGGCTTGGTTAATGAAGGTTCCGTCTTGTAATTGCTTGATTTGGAGTCCAAGAAAGAAATTAAGCTCACCCATGGAAGACATTTCAAATTCTAGTTGCATTACCTTTTCAAACTCCTTGCACAAAAGCTCATTAGTAGATCCAAAAATTATATCATCAACATAAATTTGCACAATTAAAATATCATTATCAACATGCTTAGTAAAAAGAGTTGTGTCTGTCTACTTGCCTTTAACAAAATCATTTGAAATGAGAAAACTAGAAAGCCTTTCATACCAAGCTCTTGGAGCTTGTTTCAATCCATACAAAGCTTTATCAAGTTTTAAAAACAAAATCGGGATGAACATGATCAACAAAACCGGGAGGTTGAGCAACATAATCTTCTTCATTAATAAAACCATTTAAAAATGCACTTTTTACTGGGACGGTCGACCGGTATAACCTGACACAGATTCGGTCGACCGGCCGGTCGACTGGAACTGGTCAAAATCAGACTTAGAAGGAATTTAAGAAAAGATTAAGATTTTGATAAAAATACTTTTGAACAGGGATTAGTATAAAACATAAATATATATCTGTAGGCAAAATCTTGTATGCAAAATATTTTTGTATAAATTATAGGAAAACATTTTGGATTGAACATGTGCGCAAAAACGTGTGTGATAGAGCTTCAAACCTATCCACTATTCTTTAACAAACTTCTAAACTATAAAACTAAAATAAAGTATGCATAGCAATCTTCACAATCTTTGAGCCATGCAATCCTTGCTAGAGCCTTCTTCTTCTATGATCCTTCCTTGATGTGCAATATGCCTTCATAGCTTTATGAACCTAGAAGTTGTTGCAATAGCAAGCAATGGCCTCCAAAATTGGTACAACCCTGAAACTCATCTTAACAAACTTATTAGTACCAAATAGCTCATATTTGGTTTGTCATCATCAAAACCAAAAACAATTGGAGAGTGTAACCTTTTGGGCCAACAATTTCATCTTTCATACATTGGGGACAATGCATGAGATAGGTATAGGGGGGTAGATGCTAACCTAGGATTTTTTATTTTCTTTTAGGCTTTTTATTTTTATTTTTAGGATTTTCACTTTCTTTTAGGTTTTTATTTTCTTTTAGATTTTACCTTTCTTTGTAGATTTTCTATTTTCTTGTTACATTTTATTTTTTTTAGAAAAAAAATAAATAAAAAAAAGGGAAATTCTTGATCCATGTTTAAAGAATCAAACTTAACTTTAGGGATTAAGGAAGCTCTAAACTAAGATTTCTAATTATAAGTCGAAAAGAGGAGTTTTGTTAGATTCTTAGGTTAAGTAATAAAGGATTAGAAAAATTACTAGATTTTAATTCTTTCTTTAGGATATATACATTAAACATATTGAAAGATTAATCAAAGACTTTGTGACTTTATTTACATATATATATAATAAAAAATATATATAGAAAAAAAAATATGTATATAAATAAATAATAAATACTTAGCCACTAATTAAGCTGGTTAGTCGTGCCTCAAGAAGCATTGCCAATCACGCCTAAAGGTGGTTAAGTCCTTAAATTCCTTCGTGGCCTTTTTTACTCGAGTCATCGAACCCTAGGGATGTTTTCTCATTTGGTGCCCTAAGACCGTCTGGTTTGGGAGTCATCGGTAAGAGACTCGTTACAAGGGTAAACTAGAAAGCCTAAGGATGCTAAGAAAATGTAAATAAATAAATATCGTATTAAAAAAATATGATTATATATATTAGTAAATAAATGAACTTAGTCTAAGAAAGATCCTTCATATTTATAGATGTATATATCCTAAGATTGATGTAAAATCCGGTTTTTGATCTTTTCCCTAAAAACTTAACCTAAGATGAAAACAAAACTCTAAATAGACGCTTATAAAAGGAATGACAAGTTTACGGTAACCTGAAACCTATAACTTAAGTGAGAATCTTTAAAACATGGATCAAAATTTTTACTAACCCTTTTATTTTTCTTTATGGATTTTGTGGGTGCAATCCGCTGAAAACCCTCAGGAGACAACACTCCTCCTCTAGGGTAACCTAGAGGTTTAACGGCTTGTTGCACGTGCTCAGTGCAATCGTGTCACCTAGGAAAGTGGTGTAATAATCTAGTTAGGATTTTCTTTTTCTTTCTTTTTTGCTCGAGGACGAGCAAAAGCTAGGTATGGGAGTGTGATTGTTATTCATTTTTGCATATTTTACCACATCTATACCATGCATATTGCAAATAAAAATATGATTTTTAATCCTTTTCTCTCTATTTTTGCAGGTCCATATTCTAATTGAGAAAAGGCCCAAAATCCCTTTAATTATCAAAAATTAAAGGAAAATAAATCAAAGCCCAAAAGAGAGCCCAAAAGTGAGGCCAGGATCTGGAGAAATCCACGTGCCAATTCAAACTTCCAGAAGGACCACGTGGCTAACAACCTACGAGATATGCGCAACAGAAATCTCGGCCCCAACGGCCTTGTAACTGCCGCATATCCACGGCAACTGCCGCAGATCTGCGGCAGTTACAAGGTTGTTGAGCTTGGGATTTTCTCCAACAACCCAGGTTCCAGAGGCTTCTCTCTGAGGCTATAAATACACCACCAGGGCCTTTGCAAAAATGAGAGGACAGAGGAGATAGTAGAGAATAGAGAAAGAGATTGTATTTTGATTTTTCTTTAGGTTTTGTTTCTCTTAGTCTTCTTCCTCCCTAGAAATTCTGCAAAAAGAGAGATTGTGAGAGAGAGAAAGCTTGTGTAAATCAAGGTGTGACAACTTGTGAAGCAAGGTTTAATCCAATCTCCTTTCTCTACTTGAGCATTTTCTAGTACTTTACTTGCATTCTTTCATTTCAAGCTTTACTTCAATTGCACTCTTATTCATGAATTGCTTTTCTTTTCTTGTAATGGCTAGTAGCTAAATTCTTCTACATGACTAGCTAACAACTAATCTTGCTTAACTTCTAACTCTTGGGTGAATGCAATTACTTCATCTTGCAATTATTGAGTCTATTTTATCCATGATGAAGATGATGGGTTACTTTCATGCTTGGCAATTTCTTGTTGTAATTCTCCATATGATTCATGTGTGCCTCATTTAGAGCCTTGTCTTAGAACAAGTGCCTTGATGGAACATAGAGATGGATCACCAAACATATGCTATTTGTTGTACAACTTCTTTACTTCAATTAATGAATGTTGTATCTTCTTCCTTAGCATCCCTTGAGTGGCAAATCTTTTGATTCCACCATTGAAAGTCTATCTTGAAGGCCTATGACATCAATGAGGCTACAAGACAAGTCCAAGTAGATTACCCTTCAATCAAGTGGAAAAGTAACTAGACCAACACGCAAGACAAATCTATGCCGATGAATCAACATGAGGCAAGCATCACCCTAACGGAGATTAGTAAGTTAGCAAGTTAGTAATGTTAGCTAGTCATGGCCTTTCTCATCTAAAAGTTTTCTACAAGTTTTCATTCTTTTAGTATTAATTCCAAAGCAAATCTTGTCTTCAATTCTTTTCATTTTATTTCATAGTTTTCATTTCATGTACACACCAACCACCAATTCTTTCATTTCTTTTTCCATGTCTTTTGCATTCTTTTAAAACAAAGAAGAACCTTCGTTTTCTATCTTCACATTAAACGTAAAGCTTCCATCGTGAGCTCTCCTTGTGGATTCGACCCGTATAGCTTGTGCTACTACGGTTAATTGGAAAGGATACATCGATCATATTGAATACATTGTGGAGTGATCAAAGCACCTAAGGTTGACTCTAAACCTACTTTCTTTTGTTGAATATCTGTGCAACTTCACACTATACTTCCCCTTCCAATCACCTACGCTCCTGATATTAGGTTTAATCAAGTAGGAGTGTGATCTTGGTTTTGCTAATCTATCATTTGCATTTGCACACTTATATTGTTTACACACACTCATGGATTGCTTGACACCTCCCATGTTTGATATTTCCAACATTGACATGTGAAAATTTAGGATGTCCATGTACTTGAAAACCCTAGGCTTGCATGTTTTCCTTGCCGCTACCAAGAAATCCTATCTTGGTAATAGCAAGCATATAGAGGCCAATGCACAAGCCCTTGAGGAACTTAGAAGCACGCTAAACAAAGAATATCTTATGATTATTTCTAACTATGATTCCGCCTTTGCAGTGTGGAACATGTTGACCTCCTCCAAGCTTCAATTGCTAATCCAAACGGAGGATGAATCTAGTGGAGAATCTGAGCAACAATGCTACATGGTCCAAGGGAATGACTCTCTTGAGGTACACTCGGAAACTCAATTAGATGGTGATGATGTTAGTTCTTCTTGTGATAATTATGTTGATCCAAATGCTTTGAATGAAGAACTATCAATTGTATTGAAAAATTGTTAGAAAAATATAATCTTTAAAAAAAGAAGAGTTTTGAATTAAAAGAAGAAAATAAGGATTTGTGTTCAAAACTAGATTTGATTTTGCAAGAGAAAGTGGTAATTTCTAATGAAAGGGATTCATTGAAATCTAAGCTTGAACTTGCCCTAAAAGAAAATGATATTTTGAAAAATAAAAATGATTGTGAAAATGTGTTAAAAAAATGAGGCTTTATCTTCAAAAGTTGATCTTGTTGTAAAAGAAAATGTTTCTTTGAAAAACAAAATTGATTTGATTTCAAAAGAATTGGAAGATTGTTTGAAGAAAAAAGTTTCTTTAAAAAATGATATAGATTCTCATATTTGTCATGCTAGTGTAGCTTCACATTCTAGGTCACCTATTGCATGCACTTCTTCTTCTAGAATTGATAATGATATTTGTTTGTTAAAGAAGAGTGTGGATTGTTTGGGCTCCACTTTGAGCCATTGTGCTTTGAACCACTCAAGGTTGGAATCATTGTTTCGAAAGAAATAAATTCCTCTTATGCATGCACACAAACCACGGCATACACATGCTCTTCACGGTCACACCCGATGTATGCTCATATGTACACATGTACACATTGTGGACGTAAGGGCCACCTTTCTAAATTTTGTTATGATAAGATACATGATGTAAATTTAGCAACTAAATTTGTTTGGGTTAGAAAAGGAGCTAACCCCCATGGACCCAAAAGAGTTTGGGTACCAAAGACCACCTCTATGCTATTTGATGTAGGTGTGGACTCTCGCTTGACGTGAGAGCGATGGTACCTTGAGGTGGATGCATTCTGAGCTTAAAGAGGACTATTTGGATGCATCATTTTCAAGGGGAGTTTGTGGAAGGACCACCATGGTTTGGACATATGGAGATGTGCCTTTTCGGTTTTGGTAACAATCTCTAACTCCTCATTTATTGTTTACATGCTTTTCATATCATTAATTTTAGCATGCTTTGATGTTTTATGATTAGTGTGTTAAATGTTACAGTTATTAGATTAGTGATATACATGATTAGTATTTGAGACACCCATGTTTATATGAATTTATATTTAGTGTTCTCACTTTAGTTTATCTAATGTGTATGTCCTAAGATCTAATGCATGTGCATTTACATAATAATCATATGAGTTTTTTGTTTGATTTCTATGCTTCATGTTTTGATTACTTGTTTGGATATTAGTTTTCATTTAAACTTGGACATATACTTGTCCAACTAGTGAGCCACAAATAGATTATTATATGTTTGTGCTTGAACGCTCATTTGTACTCATTAGGTGTACTAGTATAGCCTAGTTTTGATGATTCATGCATTTGACTTGTATTCCATTTTATCATGTTTTTCATGTTTATATTTAACTTCATGTATATATCCATTTTGTCTAAACTATTAGCTATACATATACATCCTTGAGCCACTTGCCTTCATGCATATACTGTTGTGGACTCGTTTATATTTAGATATGTATGTATACTTTAGTTTGTATATGACATACATATACCTTGAAGGAATTCTAGTTTTAATAATTTTCATGTTTTAAGGAATTTCATTTTGAGCTCGACTGCCTAGTTTCATGATAATGTGTTTCACATAACTCTTATACACTCACTTTATTTAATGTTTTCTCATGATTTTGTTTTCACGAGTACAATTTGTGCTATATAGATTTTGAGTGTTTGGTGATCATGTGATTTACATGTTTTCATGAAATATATTTTTGTTTTATTCCTTACTTGAAGGATTTCGTACTAGTTTTTTCAAATTTTTCATATAACTAGTTCGTATTCTTCATTATGGTAGGGTTTTTCAAACATACTATATTTTCAAACCTATTTTGAAAACCCTACCCATCTAAGGGCGGTTGGTTGGGCGACCATTCCGTGTATGCTTATTATTGAAAATTCTTTTAAACATGTGCATGAAATGGGTGGTAGGAAATATGAGTTAAACACTTGATCTTATTATGTTTTCAATTGGTATCATTAGATCTTTTCAATTGGTATCACTATTGGCATTCTTTTTGTATACTCATATATATTTTTTTTTATATATGTATGCTTACACTTCAAATAGTATCAATTTCGATTGGTATCTAATTTTTCATACATATATATATGTTTTATTTGTGCTTACTATATCTCTATATCTTTGAGCATAAATTTTGGTTATGCTAAGCTTGATTTCTTTAATGACTATTATATTTCAATGGATTATGTTTCAATTGGTATCTTTACAAGCTCATGCATCATTTTGTTTGGTAAAAATGGAGAAAATTTATATTTCACCTTTTAATTGGTTTTTTTACCTTGGTATTTTACTCCCACACTTTATGTTGAAAAATGATTGAAAAATGGCATTGATTTTTTTTTGTATCATATGCTCCTAATGAAAAATTACTTTCAATTGATACTAATCTTTACAATTGATATCAAGATTGTCTATATGTTTACATCTTTCAATTAATATCAAAATTTTTGGTTGATTTCTTCAACATGTTTTATTTACTTTCAATTGGTTTCAATTGGTAAAATATAGACATGTTCAATTTAAAATTAAAAATATTGGTTTTATGAACTTTCAATTGGTATGGTTTATTGATATTATGATGCACTAAATTGATATATATTTTTTTCAATTAGTATCATAAAGTTTTGATTTCACCCCTTATTGAAATTTTTTTGTTTAAGACAAAAAAGGGAAAGAACATTATTTTATTGTTTTCTTTGACCCCTTTGTTGATGATTGACAAAAAGGGGGAGAAGTATTTGAGTTTATATGTATGTTTAGAGTTTATATGCATGTTTATTATTTATTTGAAAGTTTATACCAAAGTTTGTTTCATATTGATATCAAGAGAGTTTGATTGATGTTTTGATGTTTTGTTGATATTGGTATCAAGAGAACATATTTTGTTGTTTTGGTTTATTGATATCAAGAACTTTTGTTAAAATTTTATTGTTGGTATCTAAAGCTTTATTGATTATCTTTTGGTATCAAGAGTTTTTATTGATTAGTATCAAAAGCTTTTATTACTTTATTGATAAAGTTTTCAAATTGAAATTTTTATTGGTATCAAGAACAATTATTTAAAGGACATGTTTATTTTAAAAAGGAAAAGGAATTTATTTTAAAAAGTTTGGTATCAAGAGCATGTTTATTTCATTGTTTTATACATATTAATGCATATTCATGTTTAGTATTCATTGCATATTTTATTGTTTATTGCTATGCATGAGTTAAAGGGGAGCTTCCTTGAAGCTTAACTTTAATCCATGCATATATAACTCCATGAGTTTTATCATCATCAAAAAGGGGGAGATTGTTGGCCCAGAGGCCTTCCACTCTAGTTTGATGATGATTAACTCATGTAGTTATAGTTTACTAATAATCTTGTGATATTTAATTTCAGATATTTAACAAAGATATTAGTAGATGATTAGCTTCAACAAAGGTGTTTTGGAGCTTTCACGTAGTGATTCAAGAGCCCGAGCGTCAAAGTTCATATCTAGCACTCGTTGGAGTCAAGCTCGGCGGATCACGATTGGATCGAGTCGACTTGGAGACGGAGCTCTACAAGAAGACCTCGGTACATAGTTTAGTTTATGTTTTAGATCCATTGTTAAAGATTAGATAGTGTGGTATGCTCAAGTTCACAACACACACACTTGTTTAAGTTTCATATTTATTGGTTTTCGGTTTGTTGGTTTAACCGATCTTGGTTTTCATGAATAGATTGAATCAATACAAGTTTACATGGTTTAATGTATATTAGATTTGTTCTATATACATCTATGCTTCAACTATTTAAACAAACTTAGTTTGATAGTCTATTTCATGAGTTTGGGTTTAGTATTTAAACAAAACTTATTTCGGATTTAATGTCAAAAACATTGATATATATATCTTTCATGTATATTGGATTATATCCATATACAACATGCTTAAAAATTGTTTCAATATCATGTTTTTGTATTTGGATGAGTTTTGGACAAAACGATTTTCCATTTCAAAAATCCAAGTTTTGAAAAATACGAAATTTGGTTTTCGGCAAAATTTCTAAGTTACAAAAATAGTTCAAAATGTTTGTAACATGATTTGATTTTACTCAAACATGTTTGTATATCAAAGTATTATACTGAAACTATATTTGTGGATTTTTAGAGATTTTATGAGATTTAATAGGCTATTAAAAATCCAGTTTTCAAGTTCTGAAATCAGCCTTGCCAGGCTCTGGCGATCTACCGGACCCAGAGTCGGTCGACCAACGTGCACAAGGACGTGCACGCAGGCCAGCCCCTTGGGCCGGTCGACCGAGCGATCGACCGACTGAAGTCAGCCCACTCTCAGGTCGACTCGGTCGACCGGCCAGAGAGCCAAAGCTCTCTGGTTCTAGGCACGGTCGATCGGACGGTCGACCGGCTGGCTCAACGGTCAATTTTTTGACCAATGGCCGGTCGACCGGAAGGTCATTTTTGACCTTTCTGGTGCCAACGGGCAGATTCTGACTGGGGCCTTTATTTACCCCATCTCTTGGCTGTTTTGGGTAAGATTTTTTAGAGAGAAAAATTCCATATTCCTTAACTGTTTTTCAGCAAAAAGTTTTTGGGATCAAAATTCTTACTCTCTATTTGTTTTTAAAGTGTTTGTTAAATTCAAAGAAAATAGTCTTTTGGAAATTTGTTTTGGTCAAAAAAATTCTATATCTATTTGGAGATTTCCCAAGTGATTTTCTTTGTTCAAAACACTTGTTTTTCTCACACTTTTCTCATACTGGAGCTTATCATTCTATCCCCTCTATAGGATCTTTGTTTTGTGGGAAAAGAAATTGGTTTGTGGTCTTTTGATCACCAAATTATAAACCCTCCTACTTTGTGTTATCCCTCTTGTGTAGAGGTTGATTTTTTGGAGTGGGGGCTTTGTGCCCTATCCCTCTAGTAAGAGATTGATTTGTTGTTTGGCTTTGTGCCTATCCCTCATTTGTGAGGTTGATATTGTGGTAGCTTTGTGCCTAGCCTCTAAGTGTAGAGGTTGTGTTTGTAATTGAGAGAGGAGTTGTGTACTCCGGTTGTATTGCCCAAATCCTCAGTGGAGGTTCCTTGTGCGGGAATCCTGTGTGGACAAGTTAGTGAAAATCCTTCTGTATGAAGGCGGGGACGTAGAGCTATGTGCTCGAACCTCGAAACATATCCGTGTGTTAGCGATTGATCCACTTTCTCTAAACTCTCTCTATTACTTTGTGCCTTGCATCATTCATATTGTCATATCTCTCTTATATGCTTACTTGTGATTGTTTGTGTGCCTCACTTGTGTTTAACCACGAGAGCTTCATATAGCACCTCTGTTGGCCCAAAGGCCATTTAGCCCTATATCTTGTTGGATATTTTGATGATAACAAACCATATTTAGTTATGTATTTAACAATTTTGTTTAAAAGTATTTCAGGTTAAACAGGTCGATTTGACGGCTCCACTATTAAGACTCACAAGTTTGGACGCCGCTAAAGATGTGCATTCTCAAGCTAAGCACATTAGGAAGCTTCGGGAACAAGACATGAAGAAAAGACCAAGTCAAGATCAAGACAATGAAAAAGTCCAAGATTTGTAATTTTGCTTTTCTTTTAGAATCTTTGTCAAAACCTAGATGTTAGAAGTAGATTTATGGGATTGTCATTTACACACACTTTAGTTTGATATATGGCTTCAAAAACAATTTCAAATTCTATT
This sequence comes from Agave tequilana, assembly GCA_038442645.1. Lineage (NCBI taxonomy): Eukaryota > Viridiplantae > Streptophyta > Magnoliopsida > Asparagales > Asparagaceae > Agave > Agave tequilana. The sequence goes on along the minus strand of JAVJIF010010417.1, from coordinate 93,827 downwards.
TCCAACTTAGTTTTATAGCTAACATGTTTTTCGGAAATTTGTTTTAGAAACTCTAAGTTTTTGGAAAAACCGATTTTTGAGAAAAACAAGTTTTTATCAAAGAGAAACTTTATCAAAATGTTTTAACATGTTAGGGTAGTGACATATGGTCATACTCCTATTTTTACAAGGTCCAAAACCCCAAACCACTAGATCAAATCCAAAGACCCAAGTTCTGGCTTTCTGCAGTTCTGATTTTTCAGAACTGACAGGAGCCGGTCGACCGTCCCTGTCGACCGACGTACACGCTGTGCATGTATGTACGTCGGCCGACCGCTCCGGTCGACCGGAGCACTTACAGTGCTCTCTGTTTGTTCGGGTCGACCGTAGTCCCCCAACGGTCAAAAATATGACCGTTGGCAATCGACCGGCCCGGTCGACCGGCAGTACTGACAGATCCCAACGGCTATATTTTTCTGGCCTATAAATTGGGGGGTCTTGTCATTGTTTTGTGATAAGATTTTAGGAGAGCTTTAAGCCAGTTTTTCTCAGACTTTTTTAAAGGGTTTTCTCCACAAAATAGTGAGCAAATATTTCCTATCTAAAGGGAAGTTTTATCAAGAGTGTTTAAAAGAAAGTCTTTGAGTTTTCCTCCACCTTTCACATCCTTGTTTTTCTCACACCACACTTGAGCATCCATTGATTATACATCCTATAGGTGTGTTGTAGTGAGAGTGCTTTAGGTGATCAAAGTGTTGTAGATCACCAAAGATTTCATCTTTGTACTTTGAGGAGACGGGCAAGTGTGCTCGTGGTGGTTTAGAGTTCTTGTGCGAACTCGGTAGTTTGAGGTGCGGCCTCGGCGAGCTAGTGAGCTTGCGGTGTGTACGGGACTAGGGAGTCCGAGAGCTTGTAGGTGTTGCGGCACCGAGGAGAGATCCATTGGGATCTTGCATAGTGGAAATCCTTCGTGTGTCGAAGGCGGGGATGTAGAGCAAGTGTGCTCGAACCTCGAAACATACCCTTGTGTTTGCGATTGCTCTCTCTCTCTTTGTCTCTTGTTTATATCTTGCATTCAATTATTGTCTATTTATATGCTTGATATATTCATTTGTGCTTAATTGATAACACTAGTATTCAACCAAGAGAGCCAACGCGGCACCTCAACCCATTCAAGGGGAATCTAGAGGAGTTTGTCCAGAGCCCTTCACCGGGTATTCGGCTTCAACATCTCTAAAACTTTATTTTTGTATGAAAATTAAATAAAATGTTTTGTGTGAATATTTTTTTTTGGTTGATGTGATAACCTAATGAAGATTTAAAACATTGTTGTATTTTTGTATGTTATATATATCCTATTTAATTGTTAAATAGTTTTATTTAAAAAAAAATTTTGGAGCTCTGTCTGTCCACTGTTTTTTGGGCAAATCCGGTCGACCGGCCCTAACCCCGGTCGACCGCCATTGCCTGAAAGAGAACAATTTTTTGCTCTCTGTTGCCGGTCGACCGGTACGGTCGACCGCTATAGATTACAATGCTCTCGGGTTTTTCCGGTCGACCAGCCCGGTCGACCGTTCGTCGTTTTCAGTCCCAAATCTGCTATTTATTTCTCTCTCTCTCTCTCTCTCTCATTTCTCTCACACTCAACCGACGATCCGTTTCTTCCCCTTTTCTCCAAAAATTCTCCCAACTCAAAATCTCTCAAATTCCTTCAAAACCCAAGTTGGAATCACTCTTTGTGGGTTGAATCTTCAGTCTCAGGGCTTCCTCACCATCAGAATTTCAGGGATTCATGATCTAGGGTTAGGGTTTCTCCATTTTCAGGTAAAAATCATCTTTTTACTCTAAATCTTGATATCTAGCTCTTAGTTTTCCTTTCACTTGTCAAAGATTTCTAGGTTTCATTTGTTTAGATCAAGCCAATACCATCTACCCTAAAAATCAACTGATAATCACTCTTTTCACCAAAAATGTCAAAGAGATCCAGGTCTGAGAAGGGAAAAAGCATAGTTCCCTCATCTTCCACCACTCCTACACCTAAAAGACCTTTTGTGAACGATCTTGCAGAAAATCGCTTCATACAACTTTCCAAAAAAGTCTGTAATTTCGGGAAGATGTGTAATTATAAAGGATTTTGAACACCTAGGCATCCCTCGTATCCTCAAAAGAAACTCTTTGCATCATTTTATGACTATTAGGGAACCTGTCTACACATCCCTAGTTCACTATTTCTATGCCAACTATGCCTATAAGGGAGGTCGTGTTAGATCATGTGTTTTAGGGAGAGATATAGACATCCCTATATCACGATTTGCTGACTTGCTACATCTCTCCTCTAGAGGAGTGGATGTTTATACTTTTGATCTACACGACTTTGAATATCCGGACGGTGAGTCTGCGCTCACCGCCTCCACTTTGATTCACGGGGATGACAACCCCGGTTTAGTAAGGAATGAGGAGGTCAACAAATTTACCCTCACCTCCCAAGTCCTTGCAAAATTCATTTTCTACAACATTTTACCTAAGTCAGGTGAGTATAGCAATGCTAGGGGTTCAGTTCCTCTCATAATCTATTGCCTTCTGAAAGGCATCAAGATTGATTTTCCTCACCTTATTGCTACTCACATGGCCTCTGACCATATCCGCATGTCCGGTAGGCACTTGCCTTATGGAATGCTTATTACTCATTTGCTTCAGAGGTTAGGTTTTGATTTGTCCTCTGAGACTTCCTGTCAGCCCGCTATAAATTTAGACAGCGTCCTTTTGAAGAGGATGCAGGCTCAAATGCGTCGTCACGCACAAGAGCACCCTCCTGCACCTCCTGCTGATATCCCAGGGTCATCTTCGGCCCTGGATCCTCTTCCGTTCCAGGGATTTCATCTGCATCTGTGCCATCTTTATCACCTGAGTTCCAGTCCTTCATATCTTCTGAGATTCGCTCTCAAATCCAGGAGCATCAGTCTTGGATCGAGCAGCGAGATGCAGCTTTTCGTTCGGATTTGGAGCAGCGTGATGCAGCCCTTCGCGCGGAGATGGACTCGCGCTTCCAGGGATTTCGCAATGACATGACTTATTTTGCGAACGCCATGAGATTCGTGGATTCGCAATTTGAGACATTTTTGCGAAATTTGATATGCTTGGTCCTGATCCCACGACCATTTCTCGTCCTCTTCCATCCTCCGGTCCTCCATTTCCTATCAGAGACCCTACTGCAGCTCCACCTCCACAGCCCGGCGTTGCTGGTATCGATCCAGAGGAGGTCGGTCATGAGGATGATGATCATGATGGTGATGAGACCATGGCAGAGGGTGACGCTGAGGAGAGTTCGTCTAAGGAAGACGACGATGCTGCTGGTGGTGCTGAGTGACCTGCCCCTTTTGATGATGTCAAAAAGGGGAGAGTTATCTATTGAGAGAGACTTGCACTTTTGTTTGTATCTGTCACTTATATTTTGTGTAGTACTTGGTATTGTATTGTGGACATATGTTTGTGTTGTGTTTTTATTTTGGTGGACTTGTGTATGTTGGTTATGCTTTGTGGACATGTGTTTCATTTCTATTTTATGACATGAGTATTTTTATCTAGCATGGATATATGTGTTGTGGATGTGTTGTGGATTATGCTGTGGATTATCACTCACCATTTTTTTGAGATTTGTCTATGCTTGAGCATATTTTTGTATATGCATGTGTTGAGGGGGAGCTTCATTTGAAGTCTCTACCCAAAATATTTGTAATAACTATATATGTTTTGTCATCATCAAAAAGGGGGAGATTGTTGGCCCAAAGGCCATTTAGCCCTATATCTTGTTGGATATTTTGATGATAACAAACCATATTTAGTTATGTATTTAACAATTTTGTTTAAAAGTATTTCAGGTTAAACAGGTCGATTTGACGGCTCCACTATCAAGACTCACAAGTTTGGACGCCGCTAAAGATGTGCATTCCCAAGATAAGCACATTAGGAAGCTTCGGGAATAAGACATGAAGAAAAGACCAAGTCAAGATCAAGACAATGAAAAAGTCCAAGATTTGTAATTTTGCTTTTCTTTTAGAATCTTTGTCAAAACCTAGATGTTAGAAGTAGATTTATGGAATTGTCATTTACACACACTTTAGTTTGATATATGGCTTCAAAAACAATTTCAAATTCTATTTCCAACTTAGTTTTATAGCTAACATGTTTTTCGGAAATTTGTTTTAAAAACTCTAAGTTTTTGGAAAAATCGATTTTTGAGAAAAACAAGTTTTTATCAAAGAGAAACTTTATCAAAATATTTTAACATGTTAGGGTAGTGACATATGGTCATACTCCTATTTTTACAAGGTCCAAAACCCCAAACCACTAGATCAAATCCAAAGACCCAAGTTCTGGCTTTCTGCAGTTCTGATTTTTCAGAACTGACAGGAGCCGGTCGACCGTCCCGGTCGACCGACGTACACGCTGTGCATGTGTGTACGTCGGCCGACCGCTCCGGTCGACCGGAGCACTTACAGTGCTCTCTGTTTGTTCGGGTCGACCGGGGCGGTCGACCGTAGTCCCCCAACGGTCAAAAATATGACCGTTGGCGGTCGACCGGCCCGGTCGACCGGCAGTACTGACAGATCCCAACGGCTATATTTTTCTGGCCTATAAATTGGGGGGTCTTGTCATTATTTTGTGATAAGATTTTAGGAGAGTTTTGAGCCAGTTTTTCCTAGACTTTTTTAAAGGGTTTTCTCCACAAAATAGTGAGCAAATATTTCCTATCTAAAGGGAAGTTTTATCAAGAGTGTTTAAAAGAAAGTCTTTGAGTTTTCCTCCACCTTTCACATCCTTGTTTTTCTCACACCACACTTGAGCATCCATTGATTATACATCCTATAGGTGTGTTGTAGTGAGAGTGCTTTAGGTGATCAAAGTGTTGTAGATCACCAAAGATTTCATCTTTGTACTTTGAGGAGACGGGCAAGTGTGCTCGTGGTGGTTTAGAGTTCTTGTGCGAACTCGGTGGTTTGAGGTGCGGCCTCGGCGAGCTAGTGAGCTTGCGGTGTGTACGGGACTAGGGAGTCCGAGAGCTTGTAGGTGTTGCGGCACCGAGGAGAGATCCATTGGGATCTTGCATAGTGGAAATCCTTCGTGTGTCGAAGGCAGGGATGTAGAGCAAGTGTGCTCGAACCTCGAAACATACCCTTGTGTTTGCGATTGCTCTCTCTCTCTCTTTGTCTCTTGTTTATATCTTGCATTCAATTATTGTCTATCTTTATATGCTTGATATATTCATTTGTGCTTAATTGATATACTTGCGTGGAATTGTTGCTAACACTAGTATTCAACCAAGAGAGCCAACGCGGCACCTCAACCCATTCAAGGGGAATCTAGAGGAGTTTGTCCAGAGCCCTTCACGGGGAATTCGGCAACACTCTTGTGTTATACATAGTGTTTAGTGTAAAAGTTTTATTTAGGTCATAATTGTTTTTAGCTTCCGCATTATTTGCATCATTAGTCATTAAGTGACCATTAGATTAGCCATCACCTATTCACCCCCCCCCCCCTCTAGGTGATTTACAATCTCAACTCTTATTCAGAGGAATCAAGAGGAGTTAGTCTAGAGCCCTTCACCAGGAATTCGGCTACACTCGTTGGTTATATTAAGTGTGTTGCAATTTAGTTTTTAATTTCCGCATTTTGTTTATTAGATTAGCCGTACACCTATTCACCCCCCCCCCTCTAGGTGTACTTACAGGTATATGAGCAATGAAGAGATAAGTAATTTTTAGTTTTATTCTTTTAATTCTTTTATTTAGATCACTACAATCTCTCAACTCTTTTATCACTCTTTTTAATTTCTTTGTATAAATCATTTTTTTATTTTCTCCGCCTTCTCTATCTACCACTTTCTTCTTAGTTTAACTGTAACTTATTTTTCTTTTTCTTTTCAAGAACTAAAAGAAGCTCTTTAATCATTCTTTGTAACTTAAAAGAGAACTTGCTAAAAAGTTTTCATCGTTAGTCCCTCCTTGTGGATCATGACCCGTATGACCACTTTCTATAGCGGTAGAATTGAGCAACTTGCACTACTGTTATAAAGTTCTGAAATTATGTATTCTTGTGTGCAGGTCTAAACTCAATTACTCTGACAAGCTATTTTTTCTTAATCCCCAATGGGTTTCGTCAAGTTAATATTACACCTCTGATAATTTATTTTATTTTCCCACCAAAGTCTCCTACCAATTTCCTCCCATGGAGTGGTAGGCCCACAAACTCAAACACTGTTATGTTAACACCACACCTCAAATAGAAAAGTTTCAATACTCCTCAGCGAGTATGAACTTCTACTTGATGTCTCTCTTACATGGAGTCACAAGTCTTCAAAATTGTCAAGTTAACACTACACCTCTGACAGTTCAAACTTCACTTGTCAATTCTCCGCAATAGAATGGCAGGTCCTCAAAATTGCTCATATTGCAAATCAACTCTTGTTATGTTTATATTACACCTCTGACAGATTACTGTTAAGTTTAATATTACACCTCTAACAGTGATCAAGTTGCTGCCAAGTTCAACATTAAATCTCTAACAATCACTTTCCTCAGGCTTCCAGTCGAAGCTGAGACGAACGATGCTAAGTTTAACATCACACCTCTAATATCCAGTTCATTATTAAGTTCAACAATACACCTATGACAATGACTTTCCCTCGTACTTTCGTATCGAAGTCGAGATGACCAATGCTAAGTTTAAAATTACACTCCAAGCATTACCCCCACTGTTAAGTTCAACACAACACCTATGACAGTGGTATCTTCAGTTTTCCCAATGAAACTGAAACTCCTATGGAGCTAAGTTAACAGTATACCTTTAGCTCACATCTTTGTCAAGTTAATATCACACCTCTGACAGGATTCAGTCCAATCCGTTAAGTTAATATCACACCTCTGACGGTAAAGAAATACTTAGATTCCTGACGGGTCTAATCTAACTTGTTATTCTCATCAATAGAATGGCAGGTCCACTTAAAATTATTGTTAGGTCGATATCACACCTTTAGCAGTGTTCTCACTAATCCCCAGCTGAGTTTTAATTACATTAATACTAAATCTTTGATGAAGACTCAATCACAATCTTTCGCGGAGTGAAAACATCACTTGTCATTCTCATCCATATAATAGCAAGTCCATAAAACCTACTCCACTCCTGTCAAGTTAATATCACACCTCCGACGGTAACCTTTTTTAAATTCCTTAAATGAAAATTTTCAACTTTGAATTGCTAAGTTAAAATATCACACTTCTAGCAAACCAAAAATAATTACTTTCACTTGTCTGATTTTCAATGCAAAAAGGAAGTCAAGGCAAATAAGAAGACGGAAAAAAATGTCAATTTTATTGATATTCAAAAATATGAAAGTGATACAAAATGCTCTCTTTTCCAATAAGATTAAGTGTTATAATAAAGGAGTACAAAGAAGCGCCTCTTGCTCAGCGAAACGTTGCACTCACTCCTTGAAATATTGAAGATACACAAAATTCGTCTTCTTGACTATGGCCAGGAACAGCAGATCAACTTCCTCGCCTCCTGAGAACAATGGTATTTCTCGAGGTCGAAATGCAAGGGAACATTATGATTCCACTCGACCAACTGGTACGAAGGTCTTCACAAGGTTGAATCCTTCGCTTAATAGAAAGCTCCGCCACCAGAAAGTCATCCAATAAGCATGGTTTTTTGTTGCTATCACTTCTTTGAAAAAGATTGGTGAAGGGAGGATCTGAGACCTTACTAGTGATGTCCTATTTTCCGTGACCTTCAAATGTGACATGCTCATTGTGATCAAGAAGGATCCGAGATTTACTGGTGCATCATGTCCAATAATGTCTTGATGTGTATCGAGAACCGCGTGAATCTTCCTCGCCCTTGGACAGAAGTTCTGACTCCTCAAGTGGCCGCCAATCGAACGAACTGGTCATTTCATGTCTACCTCAATGGACGCGGCAAAGACACTGGAACTAACACCAAAGATATGGCCACGGCCTGCAAGAAAGAAAAAACCCGAGGCTTAAATTTCTGTAAAGAGAGAAAACATGAATTCAGAAGCACAGACGCGGGTCTAAAGTCATGAACTTTAGACGCGAGTCTTATACGCGAATCTCGCATTTAAAGCTTCAGGACATGCTCTGCAAAGATAGAAAATATGGATCCGAATGCAAGCTCAATATTAGACTCACGTCTGATGATTAAAACATGGGGAATATGTTAAAGGCGTAGACGCGGGCGTTAATATTTTTTAAGTCATAAGCTCCAGACGCAGGTATTATATGAGAGACTCGTGTTTAAGGCCACAAGATGCAGAGTTCGCCACACTCACGTCTAAAGTCTCAAAAGGGCATTTAATGGCTCAAGACATAGAATTCGCCACACTTGCGGCTAAAGATCTCAAAAGAGAAGTCTAAAAATTTTCTAAGTCATGAACTCTATACGCAAGTCTTATAGGTAAAACCCTTGTTTAAGGATTCAAAACACAGAGTTCACCAAGCTAGCATTTCATTAGTTAACGTGAAGATTGAGTTTGCAGAGCATGGACGCATGGATAGTCGACTGTTTCAGAAGTTCCAAGAAGAGATCAAGAGACATTCTCTTTATGATCGAAGATGACAGAGCCACAAAGAAACAAAGTCTTATTATTGCAAAGGCCATTTCCTACCTGAAAAAGAGTTCTTTAGAGGGAGGACATTATCCATCAAGACACGGCCATGAAAGCACCTGAGGGGATGCTTTTTTGATTTTGAAATCACTTAACAGTGATAATCTTCAAAGAAGATTGTAAGAAAACATCATAGCTTTAGGTTCATTTAAAATTCTTCAGGATGCAGGTTTGAAGAAGAAGAAGACAGTCCAAGAACCCTAAAGGTTTTTCAGAGCACTTGCTCATGAAGGGAAAAACAGTTAAGACGAACGACTGTTAAAAGGGTCTTGGCCTATTTATAGGCTCGCTAAATAGCCATTAATTAATGGCATAAAAATCAAAACCATTCTTAAAGGTCAATTAATAGCCTTAATTTGCAATGTAAATCTAAAATCCAGTCTGAGTAAGACACGTGGATTTTTGCTCTGGGAAGTCCTAATGACGTGCATCCCCAACCGTCAATGCCAGCTTTGCCTCGAAAGATCCAGCGAGATCTTCACATTTCTATAAACTGCATGTGATGCTTCAAGGACCGTGTTTTGAACTCCGCATCCCTTCACAATCCAAAGGTTGAGTTCTCTCAACGGAATAAGGACCACATCTTTAACAATTCAGGGTCGCGTTTTAAAATCCGCGTTCTTTCACGAACCGAGGGCTGCATCCTCTCCAGCAAGTTAAAGTGCTCAGGGCCGCATCTCTCCTCAATTCAAGATTGCGTCCTCCCATCAATTCAGGGTTGCATCCCTTCATCAATTCAGAGCCGCACCCCCCAAGTGAATCAGAGCCGCGTCTCTCAACAATCCAGAGTGCATCCTCCAAATGATTCACAGCCACGTCTCTTAGCAATTCAGAGTCGCGTCTCTCAACAACTCAAAACCGCATCACTTAACAATTCAGAGCAGTGTCTCTCAACAACTTAAAGTCACGTCTCCTTTCAATTCAGGGTTGCGTCCCTTCATCAATTCAGAGTCGCGCCTCTCAATAACTAGAGCCATGCCCTCCAAATGAATCAGAGCCGTGTCTCATCAACAACTCAGTGCTGCCTGAGTTTCTCCTCTATAACTCATAACCGTGTCTCAGCAAATGGCTAAGGACTGCGTCTCCACATAGGTCTAGAGTCGTGTCTGTGAGAGCTGCGTTCTCTTACACAACAAAGAGTCTGTCTGATTTTCAAACACAAAGGAGGAATAAAGATGAGACAAAATTTGATAACTTTTATTATTGATATCAAAATGATAAAAGTGATACAAACACTCTCTTATTTAATAAATAAAGTGTTACCAAAAAAGAGATACAAAAGGATAAGGGCTAATCCCGCTCAGCCAGAGGGTATGGTCCCGGAGGCGCTGCATCTCACACTGGCGTGCCTTCTCAACCTCTACCCAAGCTTGAACCCTCAATTCTTCCTCTGACAAGAATTTCTTCATAGCCAACTGTGCTTGAAGAGATTCCAACTTGGAAGAATGAGCAGTAAGATCTTCTTGGATCCGCTTTTTGACAACCACTAGCTCCTCCAGCTTTTTTCTGACAACAACAAACTTCTGTTTATTTACCTGAATCAAGGCTTGCGCCTTGGCAATAGCTGCTTGAGCATTGGCTATAATTTGCCCTGCGTTCTTGGTGATGATCTCAGATTCTTAGGAGTCGTCAATCAATCTTTGATCACTAGCCTGGAAGTCATTGAGGTGACAGGCCTTCTCAGCTATTTACTCCTCCATCTCTTTCCGCTTGCATTCTTGAGCAGCGAGGAGCTTATACAACATCAGCTGAGCCTCATCCACCGGATTTACCTTCTCCAGGGTCCTTAGCTCCTTCAAGCATATCCCCAGCTCTTCGACTAGCGTAAGCTCTGCCTTAACTTGCTCTGAGCTTCCAGTATGACGAATGTTCTCAATCTGATTTTCAAGAAGCATTCGGGCAAATTTGAATGAATTTCTCTCGAAAAGAACCAATTTGATGCAGGACTTCACAGAAGTGAAGAATTGTTGTACCATTGATTAATCTACGATTATGCATTATTATATCGCATTTCCCCACCGATTTACGAATAAAACGTCGGTCTAAATCGTGTTTTGGTCTCTATTGCAGGTAAATCAAGAGTTCAAGGGCAAAGGAGTAATAAGAGCTTAATTAAACCCTTTTAGAGTAATTAAATCCACATTACTTGGAGGCCAAGTAAGGGATTATCTAGAAGATACGTCAAACCTAGACTCCTGCTCACGTCAGACGAATATTCGGGCGAAATTACCAGAAAAGGGATATACCAGGAACATTCTTGAAGCGACAGGGACCACCTGCCAAAAATAAGGGACCTAAGTCCCTGGTATGGCCGCGGATCCGCGGCAATTACCGCGTTTCCACTGCAATTGAGTGGAGCCACGCGTCGATTTTTGACGCGTGGCCCCGTCTCGTCTTCTAGAAGGTACCTATGCGTATATATACCCCTCTATTTGGTCAAAACGCAAGCAGTTTTCGTTTTTAGGAGTAGTTTCTGATTTTTTCTATGTTTTAGGGTAGTGTAGGTAGGTGTTCTTCATTTCTTATATTTTGTTATGTTATTTTGTTATTAGATCTTGTAGTAGGGCTGAGAGATTCAGAGAGAGATAGAGAGGGATTGATGTAATAGATGGTGACAATCTATGTAAAGGTGCCTCCTTTCTTCTCCAATGTAATCTTCTTCATCTTCTACATGATGCTTTGCTAACTTTTCTTCTCATGACAATCTAACTACTAACCACTAACCATCTAACCACTTACTTGATAGTCCACATGAATCTAGTAGCCTCTATAAGGCCTTGCTCTTGCAAGAGCCATTGATGGCTCATGATGATGGGTTCTAACATCTAACTTGCTAACCAAGCTAACTCTCTTATTTCATGCTTGCTTCTAATGGTTTGATGATCTAATGTTTGTATTAGCTTCCTCTTGATGCAAGTTTGAATGTGATGAACCATCTTATTTGCCATGCTTTGTATCGTCTCTTAAAGCTAAGGATTAGTGATGGCCAAGGATCCATGTGAGGCAACTATCACTAAGAGGTTAGCATGGTTAGTGGATCACTTAGTAGTTAGTAGCTCATGAGCTTTCTTTTATCTTGTTTTAAAAAGCAATTCTTTTTATCATTTTCATTGATGTTTTCACCATCCTCTTAGTTCACCTTTGTTTCATCTTCCTTTTATTTTTATTTCTCAAACCACTTCTCTTTTATTTTCTTCGCCATTTTTATTGCCTTCTCCACCTACCACATGCTTGATTTCCTTTTCTTTTCTTTTATTTTCTTTTTCTAATTCTTTAACAAAGAAGAACTGTTAACATAAAATGTGAATAAAAACTGTTAATGCTTCTATCGCCTCCCGTCCCTGTGGATTCGACCCGTTGAGCCAATGTTATAATGGAAGTATCGGGGGAACATTAGCACATACGAGCTTTTACATTGATTTCATAACACACGTGTTTTTGAGTGCTAGTTTCGCCCCGATCAAAATTTTTGGCGCCATTGCCGGGGAACGGGAATGGTTTTAACTTCACGTTTTTGTTAACATTGTCTTCTCTGTTTTGGTACGCAGGACATTCTTTACAGGATTTTAACATTACAGAATAAACACTAGCTTTGCATCTCCCTACTCTAGAAAGCAGGGACCCAGCTTCCAAAGAAAAGCCGCGCAAACACGACATTTGCTGCCCCAACGCGGCTATTTTGTAAACATTGTGTATCTTGTTGTGCTGGGATGTGTGAATTGTAATAACTAGTGGATCTGTATTATTACTTTCCTACTTTGATTGCCTACACACTACAATAAATTAAAGAACTAAAATACGGTATTTGGACGCTTTTAAAACGGTTTAGACATTTGCATTTTGGCACTGTCAATTCAATTCCAATATACTGTATTTTGTTCTATTGTTGTGATATGGATGGAGGGGTACATATGACATTGCATATAGCATACGATAAATACGTGGGTGATTTATCGCTTTGTGTTATATTCTTGTCTATATTGCACACTTGCACTAATTGAACTTAAGGGCAAAACCCAAATAAGATAAGGTGGCATTTCATCACCCGTTCTTAGCCCAAAAACCACCTCCCCACTCACACAACCCAAGCCCTAATAAAATTTGATAGACGTTAGCCCCTAGGGACATCTCGGACTCATTAAGAGATTGACCGAGGGTGGAACTTGTTTTGAATCTTACTCTTGTAAAATCAGTGTCTAAGGTTGGGGATTAAAAGGTTACGCCTCGAAGATACCGTGGTTTGGCGTAATTAAGGCCCGTTGCTTAGCACGGATACCTCCGACAGTATTTTGCCCCTACCTGGCCGATTAGCTTGTGGTCGGATTCAAGCAACAACCTTCCCCGGGTAATCGACCAGTTAGGAGTTGTCTAGGTCTAGGTCAACCTACTATAGGCTTGATTTTGATTTTTTCTTTTATTTTTGTTTGTTGTTTGATTTTTCTTTTTTGTTTGTGATTGTTTGTGAAATGGAATTCAACAATAACAATTCTTTCAATCTGAATATGAATCCATATTTCACACTGACCCCATTCGATTCGGGTAATTTCAACCCGGCTTTTTACAATATGCACCAACCAAATACACCGGGTTGGACTTATCCGAATCAATAAAGCCCATACCCGCATTCTTATGACTATAATTTCTAAAATAATTTCAACTCGTCACAGAGTCAATGGGAATTCACCTCCCCCGAGTTTAATTTTCAACCTCCTTGTCCCCCATGTCCACCTTGTCCACAATTTACACAATATTCATTCTCCGATTCGCTTACTATACTCCTTTTTCTGGACCTCCCATTGAAGAAAAATCTGAGTTAAGAAAGAGTATAGAAGCCAATTTACAAGAAGTTGAGCGACTACTTCAGAAAAGGATGGCCTCTCCAATTTCACAATATTTTCAAGAGTCTTACTCAGTTCCACCTTCTTATAATGAATAACCATCTGCCTGGGGAACGAGTAAGGAATTCTTGCGTGAGTCCGAACAACAATCAAATCTGATGGACTCACGATTTCACGACAATTTCCAAAACAAATAATCATCTTTTCAGGCCCAGCCGCAACAAAATGATGAACCAATTAATTATGAAAAGATGCTTGAAATCGTGACTCAACCTCAAATGGCTCATAATCATGACATAGATATGATGGTCAAAAGTCTTCCTTCTCATCGTTTGACCATTTCTGATGTCACTAAACATTCTGTTAGAGCCAAAGAATCATGTTGTTTTGAAAATCAAGATTCAATTTCAGCACACCCATCTGAACTTGTCCAAACTTCAAATGTTAAAGATCCCATTGACATTTTGGCAAGTTATCCTTTTCCTGAAATTGAACTTGAGCATGAATATGATCCTAAACTTCCACTTGATAATTCAATTTCACTTCCTGATTCAATATTGACTGAGGTGTTTTTACCTGAATTCAGGCCTTTTTCCGAGTTAGTATTGGATCCAGTGCCAGTCCATTGTGAAATTGAATCACCAATCTTTTATGATGATCATATTGAACTTGACCAATTTCTTACTTTTGAAAGTTCCATTGATAAATTGGCAAGTTCTCATTTTTATGAAATTGAACTCAATGAGGAATGTGACTTTGATCCTCAAATTTATGATCCAGTTCAAATTTCTGAATCATTATTGACTCCTGTTATGTTGCCCAATTTGAGTAATATTTTAGAGTCAGTTTTGGTTCTCGTGCCTGTCATTCTTGAACTGAACTCACCAACCTTAGAAAGTCACATTCCATCATGGGGAAATGAATGTGGACTTGAGCTTCATCTTCTTGATTTGGACCCACTTCCTGAACCAATCTCGACTCTCGAACCTTTACTTGACTTAAGTCTATTTTCTGAGTCGGTATTAGTTCCTGTATTTTCTGAGTCCAAATTAATCATTCCATTCTGGGACAAGAGTCTTGATAAATTTGACTCTGAAATTATTTTGAAAATTTGGAAAATAGATAAGGTAAAACTTTTAATAAAAATCATAAATATATACATCTTTCTAGTAGGTTGTATTATGGAGGTCTCTGGTGGGTTCCTCCGGACTCCACGCAAGTTGGATTGGCTGCATTTCGTCGACCAACCAGACCACCACCGGAACCACAACCTTAAGGTGATTTTTCCTTCCCTCTCTATTTATTTCATGCATACCTACATCATGATGCATTGAGGATAATGCATAAGATAAGTGTGGGGGAGGGTTTACTAACATAGAGTTTTTAAATTTTCTTTCTTTTCCACTTCTTTTAGGATACTTTTCTTTTGTATAAAAATTTTTCTCTTTCTTTAAAAACTTTTTGAAATAAGAGACAAAATTTTAATCTATTTTTAAGAAAATTAAGATGATCTTAGAAACTAAGGAAACCTTAATTATGACATCTTAAACCTAATCAAAATAATAGATCTTGTTTAAAATTATAGGTTAAGTACAAAAGATTGGGGAGATAATTTTATCTTGAATTTTTTGCCTTAGATAATTTGCACTTACACATTTTGGGATGGAAACAAAAACCTAAAATGTCATAAAACAAAAATAAATAAAAAGAATATATATATATGAATAAAATATCACTTATTAAGCTGGATAATTATGCCTCAAGAAGCATGATTATTCACGCCTAACGGTGATCAAAAGAAATAAATAATCCCCCTTAGTTTTGTGGCCTTGTTTACTCGAGTCCTTAAACTCGAGGGATGTTTTCTCATCTGATGCCCTAAAACTGTCTGGTCTGGGAGTCATCGGTTATAGGCTCACTACATGGGTAAACTAGAAAGCCTAAGAAAATTAAGGAAAGAAGAAAAAAAAAAGAAAAAAAGAAAGAAATAAAAAAATAAATAAATGGCTTGATGGTTAGAGTTGAAATCCCAGAAATCTTCAATATCACAAAGTGCATATTATCTACGTTTTATGAAAGATAAAATATTCAATCCAATTTTGAATTCTTACCTTAATTGAAGACAAGATCTTGCAAATAGACTAAGTTTAAGGAAGAATGATTTTGGTGGAATTATGACCTTAGATCGCTTATATTTTTGCAAAAATATTTTATAAACTTGTTTCTCTTTCAAAATGTATTTTTCAAATACTAACATTTGTCTTCTTTCTTTACGGATTTCGTGGGTGCAATCCACTGAAAACCCTCAGGAGACCAAACTCCTCCTCTAGGGTAACCTAGAGGTTTAACGGCTTGTTGCACATGCTCAGTGCAATCGCGTCACCTGCGAAAGTGGTGTAATAACAATTGTATTATAGTTCTTCTTTTTTTGTTTTGCTCGGGACGAGCAAAAGATAAGTGTGGGGGTGTGATTAGTCTACGATTATGCATTATTATATCGCATTTCCTCACAGATTTATGAATAAAATGTCGGTCTAAATCGTGTTTTGATCTCTATTGCAGGTAAATCAAGAGTTCAAGGGTAAAGGAGTAATAAGAGCTTAATTAAACCCTTTTAGGGTAATTAAATCCGCATTCATTGGAGGCCAAGTAAGGAATTATCTAGAAGATACGTCGAACATAGACTCCTGCTCACGTCAGACGAATATTCGGGCGAAATTATCAGAAAAGGGATATACCAGGAACATTCTCGAAGCGACAAAGACCACCTGCCAAAAACCAGGGACCTAAGTCCCTGGTATTACCGCGGATCCGCGGTAATTGCCGCGTTTCCACGGCAATTGAGTGGAGCCACACGTCGATTTTCGACGTGTGGCCCCGTCTCGTCTTCTAGAAGGTACCTATGCCTATATATACCCCTATATTTGGTCAAAACGCAAGCAGTTTTCATTTTTAGGAGTAGTTTCTGATTTTTTCTATGTTTTAGGGTAGTGTAGGTAGGTGTTATTCATTTCTTGTATTTTGTTATGTTATTTTGTTATTAGATCTTGTAGTAGGGCTGAGAGATTCAGAGAGAGATAGAGAGGGATTGATGTAATAGATGGTGATAATCTATGTAAAGTTGCCTCCTTTCTTCTCTAATGTAATCTTCTCCATCTTCTACATGATACTTTGCTAACTTTTCTTCTCATGACAATCTAACTACTAACCACTAACCATCTAACCACTTACTTGATAATCCACATGAATCTAGTAGCCTCTATAAGGCCTTACTCTTGCAAGAGCCATTGATGGTTCATGATGATGGGTTCTAACATCTAACTTGCTAACTTACTAACTAAACTAGCTCTCTCTTATTTCATGCTTGCATCTAATAGTTTGATGATCTAATGTTTGTATTAGCTTGCTCTTAATGCAAGTTTGAATGTGATGAACCATCTTATTTGTCATGCTTTGTATCGTCTCTTGAAGCCAAGGATTAGTAATGGCCAAGGATCTATGTGAGGCAACTATTACTAAGAGGTTAGTATGGTTAGTGGATCACTTAGTAGTTAGTAGCCATGAGCTTTCTTTTCTCTTGTTTTAAAAAGAAATTCTTTTTATCATTTTCATCGATGTTTTCACCATCCTCTTCGTTCACCTTTGTTTCATCTTCCTTTTGTTTTTATTTCCCAAACCACTTCTCTTTTATTTTCTTCGCCGTTTTCATTGCCTTCTCCACCTACCACATGCTTGATTTCCTTTTTTTTATTTTATTTTCTTTTTCTAATTCTTTAACAAAGAAGAACTGTTAACATAAAACGTGAATAAAAATTGTTAATACTTCTATCGCCTCCCGTCCCTGTGGATTCGACCCGTTGAGCCAATGCTATAACGAAAGTATCGATGGAACATTAGCACATACGAGCTTTTACATTGATTTCATAACACAAGCGTTTTAGAGTGCTAGTTTCGCCCCGATCAAAATTTTTGGCGCCGTTGCCGGGGAACGGGAATGGTTTTGACTTCACGTTTTTGTTAATATTGTCTTCTCTGTTTTAGTGTGCAGGACATTCTTTACAGGATTTTAACATTGCAGAATAAACACTAGCTTTGCATCTCCCTGGTCTAGAAAGCAGGGACCCAGCTTCTAAAGAAAAGACACGCAAACGCGACATTTGCCGCGCCAACACGGCTATTTTGTAAACATTGTTTATCTTGTTGTGCTGGGATGTGTGAATTGTAATAGCTAGTGGATCTGTACTATTACTTTCCTGCTTGATTGCCTACATACTACAATAAATTAAAGAACTAAAATACAGTATTTGGACGCTTTTAAAACGGTTTAGACATTTGCATTTAGGCACGTGTCAATTCAATTCCAATATACTGTATTTTGTTCTATTATTTTGATCTGGATGGAGGTGTACATATGGCATTACATATAGCATAGGACAAACACGTGGGTGATTTATCGCTTTGTATTATATTCTTGTCAATATAGCACACTTGCATGAATTGAACTTAAGGGCAAAGCCCAAACAAGATAAGGTGAGATTTCATCACCCTTCCTTAGCCCAAAAACCACCTCCCCACTCACAAAACCCAAGCCCTAATAAAATTTGATAGACGTTAGCCCCTAGGGACATCTCGGACTCATTAAGAGATTGACCGAGAGTGGAACTTGTTTTGAATCTTACTCTTGTGAAATCGGTGTTTAAGGTTGGGGATTAAGAGGTTACGCCTCGAAGATACCGTGGTTTGGCGTAATTAAGGCCCGTTGCTTACGCACAGATACCTCCCACCGTATTTTGCCCCTACCTGACCGATTAGCTTGTGGTCGGATTCAAGCAACAACCTCCCCCAGGTAATTAACCAGTTAGGAGTCGTCTAGGTCTAGGTCAACCCTACTATAGGCTTGGTTTTGATTTTTTCTTTTCTTTTTGTTTGTTGTTTGATTTTTCTTTTTTATTTGTGATTGTTTGTGAAATGGAATTCAACAATAACAATTCTTTCAATCCGAATATGAATCAATATTTCACACCGACCCTATTCGATTCAGATAATTCCAACCCGGCTTTTTACAATATGCACCAACCAAATACACCGGGTTGGACTTATCCGAATCAATACTACCCATACCCACATTCTTATGACTATAATTTCCAAAATAATTTCAACGCGTCACAGAGTCAATGGGGATTCACCTCCCCCGAGTTTAATTTTCAACCTCCTTGTCCCCCATATTCACCTTGTCCACAATTTACACAATATTCGTTCTCCGATTTCACTTCCTATACTCCTTTTTCTGGACCTCCCATTGAAGAAAAATCTGAGTTAAGAAAGAGTATAGAAGCCAATTTACAAGAGGTTAAGCGACTACTTCAGAAAAGGATGGCCTCTCCAATTCCACAATATTTTCAAGAGTCTTACTCAGTTTCACCTTCTTATAATGAATAACCATCTGCCTGGGGAACGAGTAAGGAATTCTTGCGTGAGTCCGAACAACAATCAAATCTGAAGGACTCACGATTTCACCACAATTTCCAAAACAAATCATCATCTTTTCTGGCCCAGTCGTAACAAAACGATGAACCAATTAATTATGAAAAGATGCTTGAAATCGTGACTCAAGCTCAAATGGCTCGTAATCATGACATAGATATGATGGTCAAAAGTCTTCCTCTCATCGTTTGACCATTTCTGATGTCACTAAACATTCTGTTAGAGCCAAAGAATCATGTTGTTTTGGAAATCAAGATTCAATTTCAGCACACCCATCTGAACTTGTCCAAACTTCAAATGTTAAAGATCCCATTGACATTTTGGCAAGTTATCCTTTCTCTGAAATTAAACTTGAGCATGAATATGATCCTGAACTTTCACTTGATAATTCAATTTCACTTTCTGATTCAATATTGACTGAGGTATTTTTACCTGAATCCAGGCCTTTTCCCGAGTCAATATTGGATCCAGTGCCAGTCCATTATGAAATTGAATCACCAATCTTTTATGATGATCATATTGAACTTGACCAATTTCTTACTTTTGAAAGTCCCATTGATAAATTGGCAAGTTCTCATTTTTATGGAATTAAACTCAATGAGGAATGTGACTTTGATCCTCAAATTTATGATCCAGTTCAAATTCCTGAATCACTATTGACTCCTGTTATGTTGCCCAATTTGAGTAATATTTTAGAATCAGTTTTGGTTCTCGTGCCTGTCATTCTTAAACTGAACTCACCAACCTTAGAAAGTCACATTCCATCATAGGAAAATGGATGTGGACTTGAGCTTCATCTTCTTGATTTGGACACACTTCCTGAACCAATCTCGACTCCCGAACCTTTACTTGACTTAAGTCTGTTTTCTGAGTCGGTATTAGTTCCTGTATTTCCTGAGTCCAAATTAATCATTCCATTCTGGGACAAGGGTCTTGATAAATTTGACTCTGAAATTATTTTGAAAATTTAGAGAATAGATAGGGTAAAACTTTTAATTAAAAATCATAAATATATACATCTTTCTAGTGGGTTGTATTATGGAGGTCTCTGGTGGGTTCCTCCGGACTCCACGCAAGTTGGATTGGGCCGCATTTCGTGGACCAATCAGACCACCACCGGAACCACCACCTTAAGGTGATTTTTCCTTCCCTCTCTATTTACTTCATGCATACATACATCACGATGCATTGAGGATTATGCATGAGATAAGTGTGGGGGGGAGTTTACTAACATAGTATTTTTAGATTTTCTTTCTTTTATACTTCTTTTAGGATACTTTTCTTTTGTATAGAAATTTTTCTCTTTCTTTAAAAACTTTTTGAAAAAAGAGACAAAATTTTGATCTATTTTTAAGAAAATTAAGATGATCTTAGAACTAAGGAAACCTTAATTATGACATCTTAAACCTAGTCAAAAAAATAGATCTTGTTTAAAATTATAGGTTAAGTATAAAAGATTGGGGAGATAATTTTATCTTTAATTTTTTGCCTTAGATAATGCACTTACACATTTTTGGGATAGAAACAAAGACCTAAAATGCCATAAAACAAAAATAAATAAAAAGAATATATATATATATATGAATAAAACATCACTTATTAAGCTGGATAATTATGCCTCAAGAAGCATGATTATTCACGCCTAACGGTGATCAAAAGAAATAAATAATCTCCCTTAGTTTTGTGGCCTTGTTTACTCGAGTCCTTAAACCCGAGGGATGTTTTCTCATCTGATGCCCTAAAACTGTCTGGTCTGGGAGTCATCGGTTATAGGCTCACTACATGAGTGAACTAGAAAGCTTAAGAAAATTAAGGGAAGAAGAAAAAAGATAGAAAGAAAAAAAATAAATAAATGGCTTGATGGTTAGAGTTGAAATCCCAGAAATCTTCAATATCACAAAGTGCATATTATCTAGGTTTTATGAAAGATAAAATATTCAATCCAATTTTGAATTCTTACCTTAATTGAAGACAAGATCTTGCAAAGAGACTAAGTTTAAGGAAGAATGATTTTTGGTGGAATTATGACCTTAGATCGCTTATATTTTTGCAAAAATATTTCATAAACTTGTCTCTCTTTCAAAATACATTTTCAAAATACTAACATTTGTCTTCTTTCTTTATGGATTTTGTGGGTGCAATCCGCTGAAAACCCTCAGGAGACCAAACTCCTCCTCTAGGGTAACCTAGAGGTTTAACGGCTTGTTGCACATGCTCAGTGCAATCATGTCACCTGCGAAAGTGGTGTAATAACAATTGTACTATAGTTCTTCTTTTCTTATTTTGCTCGGGACGAGCAAAAGATAAGTGTGGGGTGTGATTAGTCTATGATTATGCATTATTATATCGCATTTCCCCACCGATTTATGAATAAAATGTCGGTCTAAATCGTGTTTTGGTCTCTATTGCAGGTAAATCAAGAGTTCAAGGGCAAAGGAGTAATAAGAGCTTAATTAAACCCTTTTAGAGTAATTAAATCCTCATTACTTGGAGGCCAAGTAAGGGATTATCTAGAAGATACGTCAAACCTAGACTCCTGCTCACGTCAGACGAATATTCGGGCGAAATTACCAGAAAAGGGATATACCAAGAACATTCTCGAAGCGACAGCGACCACCTGCCAAAAACCAGGGACCTAAGTCCCTGGTATTGCCACGGATCCGTGGCAATTGCCGTGTTTCCACGGCAATTGAGTGGAGCCACGTGTCGATTTTCGACGCGTGGCCCCGTCTCGTCTTCTAGAAGGTACCTATGCCTATATATACCCCTGTATTTGGTCAAAACGCAAGCAGTTTTCATTTTTAGGAGTAGTTTCTGATTTTTTTCTATGTTTTAGGGTAGTGTAGGTAGGTATTCTTCATTTCTAGTATTGTTATGTTATTTTATTATTAGATCTTGTAGTAGGGCTGAGAAATTCAGAGAGAGATAGAGAGGGATTGATGTAATAGATAGTGACAATCTATGTAAAGGTTCCTCCTTTCTTCTCTAATGTAATCTTCTCCATCTTCTACATGATGCTTTGCTAACTTTCTTCTCATGGCAATCTAACTACTAACCACTAACCATCTAACCACTTACTTGATAATCCATATGAATCTAGTAGGCTCTACAAGGCCTTGCTCTTGCAAGAGCCATTGATGGCTCATGATGATGAGTTCTAATATCTAACTTGCTAACTTGCTAACCAAGCTAACCTCTCTTATTTCATGCTTGCTTCTAATGGTTTGATGATCTAATGTTTGTATTAACTTGCTCTTGATACAAGTTTGAATGTGATAAACCATCTTATTTGCCATGCTTTGTATCGTCTCTTAAAGCCAAGGATTAGTGATGGCCAAGGATCCATGTGAGGCAACTATCACTAAGAGGTTAGCATGGTTAGTGGATCACTTAGTAGTTAGTAGCCATGAGCTTTCTTTTATCTTATTTTAAAAAGCAATTCTTTTTATCATTTTCATCGATATTTTCACCATCCTCTTAGTTCACCTTTGTTTCATCTTCTTTTTGTTTTTATTTCCCAAACCACTTCTCTTTATTTTCTTCGCCATTTTCATTGCCTTCTCCACCTACCACATGCTTGATTTCCTTTTTTTCTTTTTTTTCTTTTTCTAATTCTTTAACAAAGAAGAACTGTTAACATAAAACGTGAATAAAATCTATTAATGCTTCTATCGCCTCCCGTCCCTGTGGATTCGACCCGTTGAGCCAATGCTATAACGGAAGTATCGGGGGAACATTAGCACATACGAGCTTTTACATTAATTTCATAACACACGCGTTTTTGAGTGCTAGTTTCACCTCGATCAACCATCTGATGAGCCAATTCTTTCATGATATCCATGGCTGGAGCCAGCTCTATTTATACACTCCCGGACCCTCTTTCTATGATTGTGCATATGATGTCCGCAGAGACGGGAGCCATCTCACTTGGTGCAGAGACGAGGCCAGCAGCAGGTTCTATCAACACGAAGGTCATGACCAGCACTTCTGGGACTGTTACTGTGGTAGCCTCTAAGACAACAACTGTAGGGGCAGACTTCACAGTACTCGGTTCTGCTATTGAAGTTTGAAGTGTGTTGTCCTCTGCGCCATTGCTTGCCACGGGCTCTTCCACTTGAGCCAACACGGTACTCTCTGCAATCATAATATCACGTTAACAATAGTGATGAGAATAAGAGTATATAGAGAATCTTTATTCTGTTACCAAACTGAGGATCCAAAGACGGTAGATGCTTGGACAGGCTGCTCTAAGACGAGGGTTCCCCAGTTGTGGTGACTGTGCCCTCAGAGATCATGCCAGTAGCAGAAACTTCAAGGCCCTCTGGCTGGACCAGTTTCTTGATCATCTCCTCAATGTGAGAGGAGGTTGCAGCTCAACACCGGTAGCTACTCCTATAGGTGACATTCAGATGAAGCTTTAAAACATTTTGTCTAACTCAATGGGATAATAATTAAGATGGAAAGAAGAAATACCCTCGGTAGTGGTGACCTCTCCCAATAGCAAAACCATTGTAAGAACATCCACCTGCATCTCTTCTTCAGAAATATGTGAAAACTTGTTGGCATCAGGAAGAGCAGGTTCATCACCAAAGTCAACTTCGTCCCCTGAATAGTCACCGTGTTCTTCGGACAACGAAGATGACACTTGAACCAAGGAGACCTCAGTGACCGGAGCTTTGCCACTGAGAAGTCCAGTGGTAGAGCCGGGCTCCGCAATGCGAGAGGCCGACATTAAGACACTGGGAGAGCCCGGCTATTGCACCTCTACTCTTTCTTAAGACGAGGAAGCTGCAGGCTGAACTGAAACTCCCGATTGAGATGAAACTTCAACTTCGACCCTCTCCGTCACTTCTTCCGACTGTTCTGCAACACAGCCCCTCTGGCCACAGTGAAGTGGCATGTAGACTCTGCCTCCGCCAAGACTGCGGAACCCCTGTTGCGCAAATCCCGGGACGAAGAGAGCAGGCTGCCTCTTCTTCTTCTTCTTCCTGTTCCTCCATACTGAAAGGGAGTACCTCGGGTATTTAGGCTGAAAGTGCAGCCTTAGATCCTTTTCTTGCTTTCTTCTGGCTGGGCTCACTTTGGGAAGCAGAGGTTCGAGAACGCTTGTATACAGCTTGTCGAGTCCTCCTAGTAGATTGCTCCTCAGTCACTCCTGCTTTAGACTCCGACCTCGAAATTGCTCTTGCTCTGCTGGTCTCCCTCCTGGCCTCTTTTTTCGTTTCCTTCTGGACCTCTTGATACTCGATCATCCCTCGCATCTGACAACCCTTGGACCCTTCCTTGGCTTTATACGTAAATTTGATTTCTTTTATGCATGAGGTGTTTATTCCAAACCCAGACACCTTATTTGCCATAAAATACCATGTACAAAAACCAAGACTTGCATAAGAATTGGGCGTCATGTGAGGAAGGGTGAAGACAGCTCTGGTTCCTTCAGATATGGTATAGTATCATGCTCGAGAAACTTCGAACAAATTCCCACAGAAATGAAGGTTTGGATTGGGATTACTGACGTACAATTAGTCATAACCAAACTTCTTGGAGAATCGACAAGGCATGTAAGGTTCTACTGTACTGGACTTCCCTGGCCAAAAAATCAAGTATCCAGGCCGGATGTTTATCAACCATCAGAAGACGCCAGAAGCTAATTGGGTGAATCCATCTGGGCCAATGATGTCTGCAAACTTGTCCCCGTAGGATGTGTCGTGAATCTCGGGGAAGCACCTGTCCAATTATAGTTGGCCACATTCAGAATAGTCTTCCGAATGTAGAACATGTAGAACTACAGCCAGCCCGAGCTCTCCAACCGCTGCATGAAAGGTACAAAACCATCTGAGGCAGAGATGATGGTCATTAGTGATGGCCAATGCATTACATACCAAGTCATCAGATATGTGTATGAAGCTCAACCCTGAGACTGAGAGTCTTAACCGGGGGATGACCATTGAAATCCTTGACCGGGTTGCCCTTTGCATCCATGATTGTCTCTACCTGACAGAAGCTCTTCATTAGCGTCTGTAACCCACTCTGGATCTCAGCCACTATTGTTGGGATGAGCGCAATGGACTTCCCATGAGTAAGCAAAACAGTCGGGCACACCAAGTCGGCGACAATCACCTCATGTGGTAACGTTGCACTACACATTGCTTCAGCCACAGGATGAGGAAGCCCGCCAAAAGAGCCCGGTCTGACATTGGGACTTTGGTTTGATGGTGGAAGCTTTCAAAAAATCATGGCCCCGTACAACCTGGCCTGTAACTAAAGGTCTTCAAATTCTGCAAGAGCAAACCTTACCAATCTGCCCCCATCATGTTTTGTTTGTAGAGTGGATCCATCCAATGGCACAGAATTCTGGAGGAAAGTCACCTCTCACATCTAGGAATTATCCGATGAAGGTGGCTACAAGTTGTGGGGTCTTCCCTTTTGGGTATTCAGCTCTGACCAAACCATGCTGCAACCCCAGCACATCCCTCCCATGACCGATTGGCCAGGGAAACTCCAGAGATTAACTTGACCAACTTCCAGTCCATTGTCCGACACATGAACATATGTTGCAAGTAGGCCGGGGATACATCCACTCCATGTTAGGAAGGAAAAATCTCTCGTCGCCAATCTGACGAAGCCGTTTATAATCCCCATCATAAAAAGCAGCCTTATCCTCCTTGATCGAGTCATCAAAGAAGAAGTCGAGCTTCCTCAGCAGGGCACAGGAATTCGATTCAAACCGACCATTAGAAATAATTTCTCAGAGAGTAAGCATACTGGCATTGCTGATCCGGCTCCGTCGTTCCTTTGATTTACTAGTGGTCACATGAGCAGTCCTCTGGAGAATGAAGATCATGTTCGGGTACCACCTACATGTCCAAAATGACACTGCTTGGACAAAAGGTTTGAGGAGTATCGCACTGTAAAAAAGACAACACAATAGTCAGCAACCTGAAAATTATCAAAGTATTGAAGCTCAGACGAAAGGTTCACCTCAGAGCCGCGTCTAATGACTAAGACGTGGAGCTCAATAAACCCCGCGTCTTAACTCAAAGATGCGAGGCTCATATGAAGTCCGCATTTGAAACTCCACAAATTAAAAATCTCTCTAAGTGTTGGAATCAGATGCGAGACTCAATGAAACCCGCGTCAGACCTCAGAGACGCAAAGTTCACTTGAAATCCATGTCTGAACTCCACCACATAGAAAATTCTCTAAGTGTTGGGATCAAACGCAAGGCTTAATGAAACCCGCGTTCAACAAGCACATGCTCAAGCTGATGAAGCGAAAATGCAGAGGTCGTCAAACTTGTGTCTTGCTTACTAGTGCAAGAGTCACATCTGAAAATCAAACACAGACGTGAGCCTCGCGTTGGCGGTTCAACTCAGAAGAAGCTTAAGAGTTAAGATAACTCTTCAAGTTCTTTAATAGTGAAAGCCAATTCGGTTGGTCTTATTACCTGATATAGGAGCCTCCTGCATAGAGGAACCTCCCATTTGAACCTCTGGAGCAACGGCGCTCGAGGAGGAGGCCACAGACTCGGTCTTTGGGGCCATCTTGATGGTGAATTCTGTAGAAAAGATGAAAAAAGAAAAGGAGAAAAAAGTTCGAAGCTTTTCTTAAGTTCTGTACGCAAAGTTCAAACGAAGAAGAAAAGAGTCTAATGATGACTCTTGAAAGACTGATGTCTTTTTATAAACGCAGTAATCGGTTACGCGGCTCGTATCTCGAGACCGATCCTCGCCAGACGCGTGGCAGCACGCCCAGAACGCGGACCTCACATTTTAAAGAGGACAGTGTCTCTTCAAGCTCCGCCAGATACGTGGCAGCACACCGGAACGTGAATCTCGTGTTAACAAAGTCGCGTCTCTTTAACAAAGATAAGTCTGCTCCTTCACTTTGAAGTCTGCGTCATTTCAATAAAGTGAGAACAGGGTCTCTTCAAGCTCCACCAGACACGTGGCAACACACTCAGAATGCGAATCTCTCATTTAACAAAGCCGCGACTCTTCAACCAAGAGAAGTCCGGTCTCCACTTCAAAGACTGCTTCTCTTCAGTATTCTTAAGCTCGTGTTTGGGTAAAACAAAGAGGGCTGCATCTCAACTCTAGCAAAACCACGTCTCTTCAATAAAGTGAAGCCGCATCTCCATTCGATGTTCGCGTCTCTTCTACTTCAGACGAGGTCTACGCTCCCAAGGCAACACGACCTTTAATTCTTCGGGATATGTGTTCAGTCTCTGCTTCTACAATCAGTTCAACAGTATACTGGTAAAAGCAGTTGGCAATCTCCCCCAGTTCAATAGTACACTGATACCCAGCTCAGAGTACTGATGAGTCTGGACTGCGTATCCGAACACTCATGATGATCATCTCTAGTGGCTTCAAAGAGTTTAACAGTACACTCACGAAGACCAAAATCCAGACAAGATCGAGCTCAAGGTATCTCAGAAGATTGACAGTCCAGTCTTAAGAGCTTGCTGCCAAAAGGAAAGTCCAAAGTGTTTCGAAACCCTTCCCAGTCAACCACGGTTTTCGAAAATTTTAGAGGGAGTTTTATAAACTGTCTAAAAATTACTGAAGATAAGTCATCAGATAACAAAGCCCATGTTTCAGACGCGAGGCTAATCAAAGCCACTCCTGTAAAGGCATAATGCAGGGCTCGAAACCCGCATCTCAACACCATTGCAATGCGAAGACGCAGAGCTTAAAGTCTGCGTCTCAGTACCACTTCAGTGCTCAGGCACAAAGCTTGAAGCCCGCGTTAAACTTGAAGCCTGCGTCTTAAACGCGAAGCTCGAGGAGCGCGTCTAATACCATGTCAATGAGGAAACACAGAGTCGGAGGCTCACGTTTCAACACCACCGCGATACCCAAAACGCGGAGCTTAAGACCTGCGTCTAGCATTACCTCAACGGCTAAACGCAGAGCTCAAGCTCGTGTTTAACTGGAGAGGAGCTGTGCTCTCAGTTTTAACTACCCCCATTACTAGGTCAAGTACTGCTCATGTAATGAGGGGAGTTAATCCCATCATGAAAGATTTTTAGGGGACAGTTTTACCCCTGAAACCCCTATAAATAGCTCAGTTTGCTATTGAAAAGGGATCAGAATTTTTCGGCTGAGGAATATTTATAAAGAGTTAAACTCTTTTACCAACTTGTTGAGTTCAAATTATTGCCTAAGTCTCTTTGAGATTTCATTGATATGAGCTGTGCTACTCCATCTGTGATCTAAGGAGAAGAGTTCCAAAAAAGCTTGACATTCACCCGGTCAACAAAAAATAAGAATCACTTTTCACTGCTACACCAAGAACCCGGCACTAAATAAATAGGAGATTTGAGCTTGAAAATCTCCTCTCTTGTAATTAGGGTCTTTGGAATTATTGTAATCTTTCATTGATTTAAGAAAATTTTACACTATTTTCAAATTCCCTACTCGTACACACATCTTCTCAGTTTTACAAAAAGAAAACAAAAATAGTTAAGTTAGATTAAGAAGAAGACGTAGAAGAAGAGATGATGGTATTGTTGTTGTTTTAGTTATAAAAGAAAAGGAAACAATAAGAGATAAAGAAAAGTGTCGATGCAAAAATTAGAAATAAAAAAATTTAAAAAAAGTATTTACATCTACTGTTTGAACCACATAATAAAATTTACCTTAGCATGGAGTAAAGCAAAGTAGTAGAAAGAAGTACATAAAAGCAGTGGTTGGCCAGATTGAGTACGATGAAGAAAAGTGAGAAACCTCCATTGATTGTCACCTTCAATATAAGTTTCTTAAAGAAAAGATTACATAGTGTCACTCTACAATAACTCTTCCTCTCTTTTAATCATGTAACTCTCTCTAACCTAAAAATAAAATAAAAAATTAAAGATTTACATTGAAGAAGAAAAGAAAAACCTAAACTAAACTAACCTAAATCTCTCTAGAGTGGTACCCCTCTGCCTTCGAGGTTACAGGCATTTATAGGAGAAGAAAACGAGTATCGGACACGTACGAAGGTAGGGGGAGTTGGTGCTCCCCCTCAACTACCAGGCTGCGAAAATGCGACTTTTGCCATGATTCTGCGGCAAGATCCTAGCCATTAGGTCAGGATCAAGGAGTGTGTATTCCTCCACGTCTCATTATCCCTTTATCACTTAGATTTTGAATTTCTGTTCTGGATTTAACGAAATATCCTTTTATCCTCAGTGAAACTGTTAGGGTCTTCAAAAAATCCATTTTTCCCTTTAAGTTGGATGATATTATCTCATCTGATATACCCGGTCTTCAAATAAGATGGTATTTAGAAACTCTGAATTTGAATTGATCCTTTTGATTTAAACATTTGGATTAAATTGGATAGGATTTGTGCTTATCTTCTCTCTATCATATCCTGCATGAATTTGGACATTAAGACAAGAGAGTTTGTAGGAATTATTACAGAATAAATGTAGGAATGCAATAATAATTATACAATATGTGTCCAAACACTTATATAAAGAAGAAATATTCACAATCCAAGAAAAAGTACTCGCTAAATCTTTAAAAACACCGTAAAATCCAAAATTCCAAGAACACGTGCATGAGCCATCAACATATTAAAATATATAAATATTAATTTATAGAGAGAATGAGAGGGAGAGAGAGGTGAGACATAGAGAATCAGTTAGAGGGGAAGAGAGGCTGCAAGAGAGAGCTAGAAAGAACCTAGAGATAGTTAAAAAGAGAAAGAGTAAGAGAGATGTGGGGAAGTGAGAGGGGGAGAGAGAGAGAGAGTGCTGGAAAGGAGAGAAAGGGAAAGAAAAAGGGAGAGAAAGAAAATAGAGAAGGAAAGGAAGGAAGGAAGAAAAGAAAAAAGAAAACAAAGAAAAAGGAGGGGGAGTTGGTCGACGGCTAGGTGGCACCGCCGGCGGCCAGGGGGCCGACACGGGTCTGAGCCCGAGCAAGGAGATGGAGGGGTTTAGTGGTGATGGTTGTGTTGAGGAGATAGTGGGGGATAGGTGGTGGCTAGAGTTGGGTGGTCGCCGAAGTACGGCTCGCCGGAGGTGATGGCCGGAGTAGTAGTGGTGGTGATGGTGTTTGTGGTGGTGATGAGAGAGTGATGGTGATGTTGTTTTGGTTGTTGAAGATGGAGATGGTGATGGAGAGGTGGTGATGAATGGTGATGATGGTGGAAAGTGATGATGGGGAGAGTGGATGGAGGTGGAAATGGTGAAGGGTGAGGGTGGGTTTGGTGGTTGTGAAGTGAAAGGAGGTGGTTGAAAGAGAAGGTAATGGTGGAGTTGTATGGGGGTTGTAATGAAAGAAGTGGAGGTGGAGGATGGAGATGGTGGACGATGTGGTGGTGATTGAGGAGGAGACGGGTGAGGAGATGGCTAGCCCTAGGTAGTGATGGTGGTGGCCGGCCATGTTGGAAGAGAAGGAAGAAGGTAATGGTGGTGAATGGTGGTGAAGATGATGATGTTGTTGAAGTTGGTGTAGTTGTTGTTGTTGGAGATTGAGTTGAAGAGGGAGGTGATGTGGGGTGGTTTGGTGGAGGAGATGACGGGAGGGGGCAGCGACGGTGGTGTCGGAGGTGGCCGACGGGCGACGGTGGAGCCAAGGGAGGGAGAGAGGAGATGAGATTGTGAGAGAGTGAGGGTGAAAAAGAAATAAGGAGAGAGAAAGAGAGATAGTTTATTTAAAAGAAAAGGGGAGAAAAATGATGGGATGGGAGAGGGATTGGCAGGTGATGGGAAAGGTATGGGGCTGCAGTCGGCAGCACATGGGAGAGGAAAAGAAAAGAAAAGAAAGAAAGAAAAAGAAAAGAGAAGAGAAAAAAATAGTATTTAAATAGGGTAAAAATTGACTATTTCAGAAATGTTCTAAAAAAAATCTCAAAAATAGAAAATATTATTTCAAAGTACTTAGTGAAATCGGTTTCAAGAAATTCAATCTGGTTTTTAAATTAAAACTCCTGAAATCTTACGGTGATACCGGTCGATACCAAATCCGGTAGAATTTTGATAAATTCAGAAAAAATCTCCAGAAATGTGTTTAGATGAAAAATAAAATTCTAAAAAGTAATGTGAAAGTTATTTCTAAAAATTCAACTCCTTTCAAAAACTAAAAATTCGGGAATCAGCCAGCGAAATCGATCGATACTGGTTTTGAAGATTGTGCAAATTAATTCCAAAAAAATCATGAAATATCTAAAATATTAGAAAATAGTATTTGAAATTAAAATCAATCAAATCGGACTGTCAGCAAAGACAAATCAGATAGTACGTTGGTATCGGCTCCCTGGTTCAGACTCGGGCTGACTCTGAGTCCAGAAAATCTAGATCCAATATAAATAAACATGAAGCAAAAAAGAAATACATGGAGAGAACAAAAAATACGATTGAAAATCAGAATACGTATCTAAGTACGTATTCTGAGAACTGAGTGTTACAGTGACGATGCCTCTTCAGTGCTTCTCCCGCGGTGTAAGCTCGGGCTTTAGGAATTGCTCTTGCCACCACTGCGGCCTCGCCGACCATCGGAAGGCTGCCTGCCCTAAGAGCGTGTTGTACTTTAGTTGCAGGCGACCTGGTCTCCGGGCAAGAGGATGTCTGTTTCAACCTATGCGAAGAGGGAGGTAGAGGTGGCAAAGACCAGGTCGGCTTCGGATGGCGTGTCTGGGACGCCGGTGAGGCCTGATGGCGGTGAGGTTGGAGATGATTTGGTCATCTAGATTTTCTTTTCCAAGGTGTAGATCGGAAAGCTTCTCGGTGGTAAGGGGCTAAGGATTTGCTTGCAGTTGGAGTCGCCCACGGAGGAGGACTCCGTAAGGTCTAAGGTGACCTACGCAGAAGCGGTAAGCTCAATTGTGAGTGGCGCATCGAAGGGGATACCGGAGTCATCGAGCTCTTTTGAGTTCTCGGTCGTTGGGATACGTTCATCGACGGTAGGTGAGGAGGGGGATATTTAGTTTTGGGCCTCTGACGAGGTCGCTGGAGCTAGCACAGTGTTCGCTGGAAAAGATGGTCGATGGCAAAGTGGATTTCGGTGAATGTGTCGAGAGTCGCAGGCTTGAGGGTGGTGGGGTGGCAGTGCACGGGGCTCAACGCAATGAGGATTACAGGTTGGGGGTGATCGTTAAGGATTCAAATTCAAATTTGAATCCATTTGGAGGTTCGAGTTCCAGGTCTAAGAGGGTGGCGGGTTTAATTCAGACCGTGGAGAGAAGTCAAGTGCAGATATGGAAATTGGGCATAAGAACAGTGGGCATGACCTATAAATCAGAGGCCACTAGGTATTGCCTAGCAGGCTAGGCCCAATACTAGGTATGAGGGCCCTAGAAGTGGATCTAGGAGTGAGCCGCAGGGGTTAAAGGGGGATTATTATTGCGGGCCAATTCTAATTGAATTGAGAATGAGGGAAATTCTGTTGGAGCCAGAGCAGAGAATTTGTGCAGTTGTCAGCCAAACCTAGAACTGAGGGTGCCACCTAGGCCTTTGGCTGGGGAGATATCAATGACCTCTAAGTCAGAGGTGCTTTTGGAACCCATGGGACAGGGAATGGGGGCATGGATATTTTTATGGGGCCTGCTGTTGAGATGGGGGAAACTTTCATGGGGAATTATTCTGACTCAGGTCCATCTTCTGCGGAGTGTGATTTCAACGGGGAAGGTTTGAGTTAAGCGAGGATGAGTTTGGTTTGGACATCGCATCACACGGGCTTAGTAAAGAGTCCATTTTGAATCAAGTGGCCCAGAGACCGCAAGGGAATTTTCAAAACGAGTTCAAGAATTTTATGAGTAAGTTCCACCCTCGCGGTCAAAGTAAGCGGAAGTATAAGAAGAAGAGAGGTTTAGCAATCCATAAAGGATCGGTGGGTTGAATAGGAGTTTGTTCTTCTGGAGGAGAGTTCTTATATGAGGAGAATGGAGAGAGGTGGACGATAATCATCAGAGACGAGTTTAACAGATCGGGTCACTCTGGACTCTTTGACGTTGCTTTGTTCGCAAAAGCGCCTTCTTGCTTCACATGAGCATCACCTAGAGATTTGGAGCTATATACGGTGGTTTTTTGTCTGCGTTTTTCTTTTTCCTTGAGGATCAATTATGTAATTTTATATTTTTGTACCTTTGAGTTGTCTCCTTAAGATCTTTTTAATGAAACACTGTGGGACTTTTTTGGCCTCACGATTTTTCCTTAAGGGAGAAAAAAGAGATGATATCGTTGATATATCAGAATGGGGCCACTGCTTGAAACCATGACTGTAACACATTACACTTAATAGTGATTGTCAATCATTTGATTAAACTTAAAAAGTTAATAAAATTAAAACAGTACCAAAAGAGCATGTCAATCATTTGATTAAACTTAAAAAGTTTACTTAATAAAATTAAAACAGTACCAAAAGAGCACATATCATAAAATCTCCACACCTCTCTCTCTCTCTCTCTCTCTCTCGCTCAACTCTCAGCTCTCATCAGCCCTTTGCAATGTGACCCCCATTCCCCCACCCACAAAGCTCCGGCGGCAACCCAAACCCAGGCGACAGTCTGTACAAGCTCCCCTGCACCGTCACAGGCCGCTGCCTCTGGCTCAGCCGGTGACAGTGCTGATTAACATTGCACATCTCATTCTCAAGCTCCTCATCCACGGCTACCGCCGTCGCCGCAGGCAGCCGTTCGAACGACGCGTTCATGAACGATGCGGCCACGATCACCACCGGCCCCGACGCGACGAGCGGTCCCACCACGGCCCCGCCCACGACCTGCCCCTGCGCCCCGGCCAGGTAAACAGTCAGCCCGGTAACCACGACAGGCGTCGGCGGAGGGAAGAAGGAGCCCGCCAGGGACAGGATCTCGAACCGGCCGTGCAGAGTGATGAGTCCCGAGCTGGCCGCGGCCTGCCGCAGGGTGACGTTGGTCACGCAGCCGCTGCCGCTGAGGATGCAGACGCCGCGGTGGCGCCCGCGGGCGAGGCCGGCCACGCAGTCCGCGACGTCGCAGCCGGAGCTCACCTCCACGGCATGGGCCCGCAGGGAGCACGGGCTCTCGTGGGTGATGACGATGGGTGGCTTGGGCTTGTTCTTGGAGCCCGCAGGCCGACCGCGGGGCGGCGGAGGGGCGGCTGTTTGTGGTTGTGGGTGGTGTTGGCCGAGGGGAGTATGGGAACCAAGGCTGTACAGTCCATTTCTTCAAATTCGTAATGGATGGATTGTTGGAGGGACTTAAGGGGTATAAATGTTTGAGGAATGAGATTAAGATAATGATTTTTTTGGGATTTATTGGTAGGTGGTAGGAATAAATTTATTTTCATTGTAGGGTAGAAATCACAGAATAGTTGTTTGGACTTCCTACCCTTCAGCGGTCTCTTCACTCATGATAATTGCCTTTCTCAACTGAATATTATTGATGTTGCATCGTTTTTAGCTTCAGAATTGGAAGAAAAAGACGTGAGAAGAGAATGGAGCAAACCATTACAATTGAACAATATTAAGTTTATTTCTACGTTTGGTCCATCTATTCTTCTCTCTTACATTACTTTATTTTATATGAGGATCAAGGAGACTACCTGGGACTAAAGTTCATAAGAAGAATTTAGTGGTTGGAAGCAGGGAAGGGAGCTTCCCTGCTTTATTTAAACCCAAATAAGAGTTTATATTCCCATCAATTTTACATACAAACAAGTCATCTCTCGCTTGCTACAAAGTAGAAACTCGCTCATTCTGACATATCATTCCTCTCAATTAAACCCTTACGCCTCGCCGTCAACTCATGAATCAGATTGCTGACATCTTCATGCGAAGACCCGCCCTTCTCCACCGCTCTCCCGGCCATCTCGCCAAGCTCCCTCGCTCTCCTCCGCCTCTCCTCCGCCTCTTCTCCGCCGCCCATCACCTCTCTCACCGCCCTCTCAATTTCCCCGGCCCCAACCACGGGCCTCTCCTCCTGTCTCACACTGTACTCCCTCGCCCCTACCGCCACCCCAACCCTCAGCACGTCCACAATCAGTCTCTCGTTGTAAAATTGCTCCGCAAACAAAGGCCAGGTGACCAACGGCAAACCTGCGCACAAACCCTCCAGGCTCGAGTTCCACCCGCTGTGCGTCATGAACCCGCCGACCGCCACGTGGCCCAGAATCGGTATCTGCGGGGCCCACCCTCTGATAATTAGACCCCTGCTGTCAATTCTCTCTGCATCACACTCCCCCAGCCTCCACTCATCCGCCCCTTTCCCAACCACCCAAACAAACGGACACCCACATGACACCAAGGCCAAGGCTATTTGCTCAAGCTGCTCCTTCGAGAATATGCACAAGCTCCCAAAGCTAACATACACAACTGAGCCTGGCCTCTTTGTGTTGAGCCAATTCAAGCAAGTCTCACCCTCACTATCAACAACTGAGGCCCTGTTGCCGCACAACGACACTGGCCCTACGAGCCACGCCCTACGCCCGACTACTTCCTTGTAGTGCCGGGCGTAGTCCGGCTCCAGATCGTAGAAGCTGTTCGCCACCACGCCGTAGCTCTTCGGTTCGGTCTCCTTCATGCGGCCAAATAGCTCAAGGAAGAACGCCCCGAGCTTCCGAACGTCGGGCATTTGCGACCTGAGCATCTCGATTTTGTGTGGGAGACCCGCGATGACAAAGGAGTCCACGTCCGGGGCGAGGTTCTCGTAGGGCCGGAACCGGTCTATGCTGTCGAACACGCAGCGGGAGAAGAGGTTGGTGCCGTGGAAGACGAGCCGAGGAATGTCGAGCTCGGCCGCTGTGTCGTGTGTCCACGGGAGAAACCCATCGGAGACTACGCAGTCGGGATGGAGTTCTCTAAGGACCAGGTCGAACGGTTGGCGGAGCATGGCAACAGCGTTGAAGAAGTTGGCTTCTAGGTCCTGGTTGGGGACTGTGGAGAGGTTTTCGCAGCCCTCGGGCAGGCCGGTGCCCGAAGGGAAGGGGATGAGGAGGAGCTTGATCGGAGGTTGGACCAGAGGGGCGTTGGCGTGGGTGGTGAGGACGGTGGAGGTTATGCCGCGGGCCGCAAAGAGGTTGGCCATGTCGAGCATGGGGAGCATGTGGCCGGGGGCCATGAGGGGGAAGAAGAGAATGTGGAGGGATCGCGCCTGTGAGGAGGCCATTCTGCAACTTTGCAAATCTTCAGACCTACCCACAAGTCTCCGGAGATGGTGGGTTTGAAGCCTTGAATACCTCCTCTTCAATTCATAAGGAAAAATCTTTGATGTCAAGAACAGCCTACACCTTGCTCATATTTAATAGCAACTACTGCTATTTAATAGCAACTACATCTTAGCTTCTTGGCAGAGAAGCAAAGAATAAAATATTTTTAAAAAAAATCATAACCAGAAAATGACATCCTGCTGGGCTCTCAATGCTCATACCTGTTTACCTTTGAATTGAATAGCCTAAGAGACCTGATTCACATGAAAGAAACCAACTCTATCAGTACAAAATACACAGAGAGTCAAATGCAAACATATGCAAACTTTGAACAAGTAGACAAATATTATCTTCTTAAATATAGTACCATTTTCTTGGAGAAGAAGATAGCAAGAGATGACCTTTAACTAGCCAGTAAAGGTGTCATATAATACAAAATGAGGGCAAAAGCTGAGATATGTTCTCACTTACAAAAAGTCAATGGATGCCTGGATGAAGAAAAGGGAAGTATACATATCAATTAAAACCATCAGCCATACAAATATAAAAGACAATAGCAAGGAAAGCACTTCCACAACCCTGCTGCAACCTGAGGCAATTATATAGGCAGGAAGTCATCTCAATAGAAAAATCCAGTAGCATAAGCACCTCTTCTTGTTTTTCAAGAGGTCGCATGTTGCTAGATATATAACTATTACAGCCGAGTTTACAAGTCTTGAGAATGTGTTCGCCGATGTGAAAACTGAATCTGAGAGAACATTCTGCACTAAGTTAACGAAGATGCTCAGCATCTAGAATACAATAGTCTGAAGGCAAGGAAATCGGCCGGCTATGTACAGCTGATTACTAAAATACTGTAAAAACTGCATGGTACGTGTGAACAACAAAAGGCAGGCTACGACTCAACACCCTGAAAAATATAGGAGTTAAATCAGTAACTGTGCTGCCAGAGATGACGCGGTTGCCGGGAAGATTGGCCCTGAGAACCGTTCAGATTCCCATGGCTTGGGAGCTGCTGTTGTTCCTGCGAGATCCCGCCAACCTGAGTATGGTATAAGTTTGGGTACCCCGTCATTCCCATGTATGTGGGCTGCGGACCCTGCTGAAGCATGCTGCTCCCTTGCTGACTCGACCCCTGAATGCCATAGAAACTGCATGCCGGAAGAGCCGGCAGTGTTCGTGAAAGACAGTTCTCACCCTGAAAAGAAGCAAACCGAAATAAGCAATGCATTTACTAAACATATACAATGCACGGAGAAAATCTAAAGTTCTAAACCTTCTAATTAACTGCAAGAATATTAAGATGATAGGAAGGAAAAAAAACACTCAATATATTGATATACAAAATTAACAGACCTTTGGTAAAATCATACTTTGTTTGTTCCTCTTATTCCAAACCCTAACCTAATTACCCATACCCTATCAAATTCAACCTCTTCTTCTCCCTCATCGCTTTTCCCCCTTCAAGATCCATCCATATACTGCCAGAGGTTGTCTCAGATCTCTTTGATTGTTGTTACAAAAACTCTTTTTTTGTGATTTTGATCAAATTAGAACTAGATCCTGGATAGAAATTAACAAGACCAAATCGTTTTAGAATGTTTTGATCAAAACTTGAATTTGAACCAAGTTTTGTGCATACACGAGATCATATCATTATCCAAACCACGCATGTTATCCTTTCCTTTCATGTGAGGTGATTGTATCTGAACCAATTTCCCAAAAGAGCATTGTTTGCTCCAGATAGCCGATTTTAGTTTCTAGAGAGAGAGCAACGACCCTTTGGACTAGGACTTGCATTGTAAATAGAGCTTAACGAGAAGAAAGGAGGAGCATGTAGAGAAGCGGACAGAATGAGTCAGAATAAGGGAGCGTTCGGGTAGTTCATGTGACTAGGTTTAAGGATAAGATGGAAAATGAAACAAGAAAAAAGGAGATTAAACAAATTAAAGAAAATTTTGGAATTATTTTACTCAATAATATATTTAATAACAATAATTAAGATATATATATATATATATATATATATAATATATATATATATATATATATATATATATATATATATATATATATATAGAGAGAGAGAGAGAGAGAGAGAGATAGACTTTGTCATTCTGGAAGGATTCGAGACCAAATCCTTCTCACTCAAATACCAACATCCGACATTCGAATATAAGATCCACTCCGTTGAAGTTGATTATAATATTTCAAGTATCTATAGACCAAAAATCAAAGTGTTTTGAATACTTTTTGCTCATGCATCAAATAGGGAGAAAAATGATGGCCTAAATAGTGAGTTGGTTAGTTTAATAGTGTAAAACATTTGAAACCTAACAAAAATTGGTTTGTAGGGGTTTTTAAATGTTTAAATCATGATCAAATGGCTTCTATTTGAGTGGGAAGGATTAGGGCTCGAACACTTTTTCGTTGTGTCCTTCCAAATGGATTTGAGCCCGGATCTTTCCCACTCAAATTCAACCCTCAGACATTCGAATACAAGATCCACTCCGTTAAAGTTGATCTATATTATTTCAAGTATCTATAAACCAAAAATTAAGTGTTTTGAATACTTTTTGTCCATCCATCAAGCGACGCAAAATGAATGATCGAAAGTAGTGAGTTATAGATCTGTCTTTAGACATACAAATTCTCGATCCGGCCCTTTCATCATGATCTAAACATTTAAAAACCCGTACAAACCAATTTTTGTTAGATTTTAAATGTTCTATACCGTTAAACTAACCAACTCACTATTTAGGCCGTTCGTTTTTTCCTTACTTGATGGATGGGCAAAAAAATTTCAAAACACTTGATTTTTGGTTTATAAATACTTGAAATAATATAGATCAACTTTAACGGAGTGGATCTTATATACGAATGTCAGAGGGTTACATTTGAGTGAGAAGGATCCGGGCTCGAATCCTTTTGGAACAAGTCTATATATATAGACTTGTGTGTGTGTGCGCGCGCGCGCGAAAAGGTTCAACAATTAGTTACTCAAAACAAGATCAGAAAGGTCTCTGAAAAGGATAAAGATCTCGCTTCTTCTCAACCCTTGAGAAGTGTTAGAATAGAAGATAAGGGTGCAGATCATTGTTAATTATGACAGTACTCATCTGGAATGTCAGGAAACTTAATAAAAAGGGAAGAAGGAAAGATGTGATGGATCATATACACTCTCATGCTCCAAGTATTGTAGCATTGGTGGAGACAAAAATCAAGTTGTCAAAAATCAGAAGAGTTAACAGTTGTGTATCTCCAAATTGGCCATCTTGCAATAACTTTCATTTGTCTTCTAGGGGTAGAATTGGATCTCATGGAATCCTGATGTCTGGACCTGTGATGTGTATGCTATTTCTATTCAGCAGATTACTCTTACTGTTCAAAATAAAGGAAAGCTAGAATGGTATCTTACTGTCGTATATGGGCTCAACACTCCCTGTGAAAGACTAAGTTTATGGCATGAGATCGCTTCTCTGAATTTTCAATCCTCGGTTGATTACTGGTGACTTCAATACAGCTACGTTTACTGATGAGAAAGGAGGTAAAGCACTCTCTTTCCAACAATTGAGTCATTTTAAGGATTTTTATTACTAGCTGTTCCCTTACAGATTTGAGGAGTGTTGGCACTTACTGGAGTCGGAACAATAAGTGTATGGAGGGAGGCAGAATTATTGGGAGACTTGACAGATCTCTATGCAATTCAAAATAGCTAGATGTTCTTCCATTATCTTATTATGAATATCTCTCCCATTCTTCAAGTGACCACGCCCCATGCTTATTAAACTGATTAGTAGAACAGATTCTGCTCTTGCTCCCTTCAAATTCTTCAGCTGCTAGCAGCATATGCTCTTGCTCCCTTCAAATTCTTCAACTACTAGCAGCATACTGATGGTTTTCAAAATGTGTTGGCTGAAGCTTGGTCTACTACTGTGACTGCTTCCCCTCTATATCAGATTATCAGCAAGTTAAAGATCCTTAAAATTTCTCTCAAGAAATGGAGAAAAAACTCTTTTGACAATCCATCTGCAAAAATTAAAGTTAATCAGGGACAAATTACAGGAAGTATAGAACAATCAGGGCTCAAACCCACTTAACGTTCATCTGCAGGAGGAGGAACTTACTTTACAAGAGTTAGGGAAATGGCTAGCTAATGAAGAAAACCAATGGAAGCAAAAGAGTAGAGAATCATGGATGCTATTGGGAGACAGAAACACTAAATTCTTCTACTCTGCTGTGAAATCTAGGCAGGCCAAAAACCATATTGCACACTTGATCTCTGAGGAAGGTGTTGCAGTCTCTGATATGAATGTCATTAAAGGATTAGCTCCAGCTTACTATGAAAATCTATTCAATCAGTCTTCTTATTGGACTGTATTTCCTTAAGTGCTTGTTAAGAAGAAGTTAACCTCAAGGGCTTCACAGTGGCTCAGTAGAAAGGTCACAAGTCAAGAAATAAGAATGCTCTTCTTCAAATGCATCCAGAGAAGGCTCCAGGTCCAGATGGTTTCAATGCTTTCTTTTTCCAGAAAAACTGGAATATTATAGGAGATGATATTTGCACATCAATTCTTTCTTTCTTCAACTCTGGAAGGATTCTCACAGAGGTAAATCATACTCTTGTGACATTAGTGCCTAAAATTTCTAATGCTTCTCAATTGAATGATTTCAGACATATATCTTGCTGCAATACTATTTATAAGATAGATTGCAAAAGTTCTAGCCAATAGACTCCAACAAGTTATTGATGAACTTATCTCTCCAAATCAGAGTGCATTCTTGAAGTAAGCCTCATTAGTGATGCTTCTCTTCTTGCCCATGACCTAGTGAGGGACTTCAACAATCCTATGGGGAGTAGGACTTGTCTCAAGGTGGATCTGCAGAAGGCATTTGATACAATTAACAGAGAGATTGTCTATTATATGTTCCACTGTATAGGCTTCTCCTACAAATGGATAAACTGGATTAAGGCTCTCTTCACTATCTTTCTCCATTATGTTGAATGGCTCCCCTACGGGTCATATCAAAAGTAATAGAGGTATCAAACAAGGCTGCCCCCTCTCTCCATATCTTTTGTTCTAGTAATGGAGTTCTGGTCAATTACAATGGACCTCTCAATTGCATCTGGGCTTATTCATCCAATGAAAAGGAACAATAGTTTGGTGGTTTCACGCTTGCTATTTGCAGAT
Source organism: Agave tequilana (assembly GCA_038442645.1). Classification (NCBI taxonomy): domain Eukaryota; kingdom Viridiplantae; phylum Streptophyta; class Magnoliopsida; order Asparagales; family Asparagaceae; genus Agave; species Agave tequilana. The sequence goes on along the minus strand of JAVJIF010010417.1, from coordinate 52,532 downwards.
GACATGTTGGTTTTCTGCAAAGGGGATAAGCATTCGGCATCACGCTTGAATAAATCTTTGGAAAAGTTGGAATTATTCACAGGCTTGTCCATTAACAAGAAGAAAAGCAAGATCTTCTTTAGTAAATGATGGAAGTTCAAAGAAGATAATTCTGCTACACTGGGGGTCTCTATAGGCACATTGCCTATGAGGCATCTCGGATTACCTCTCTCAAGGGTATATCCGAAGACTAGGCAGTTTCCTTCACTCGATAAAGTGAGCAAAAATTGATGGCTGGCAGTTGTACTCTCTCTCATTCGCATGTAGAGTTGAACTCATTAAGAGTGTTCTACACAATTTAATTAGTTACTGGATCCTCTCATTCAAGATGCCAAGGAATGTATTAAAAGAACTAGAAAGATTATTCTCAAATTTCATCTGGATAATAAAATGCATGGATGGAGCTGGGAAAAATCTACAGACCAAAGAGTGAAGGTGGTGTTGGAATCAGAAAGTAAACTGATATAAATCGCTTCAGGTGTCAGGTTAGTATGGAGACTCTGTACCTCTGATTCACTTTGGTCTAATTAGATGGGTGCACAATACCTCAAGGGTAAGCACATATCTCAAGCTTCATGTTCTGCTCTTGACTCTGGAACATGGAAATGGATCTGTAGTCTTAAAGACCTGGCCTTAGCAAATATGAAGAAAAAACTGGGGAGAGGAGATACAATATTTCTGTTTTATGGTAACTGGTTATCTGGTAATGAAGGAGCCCTGGTGACCAGATTTCCTGACATTCGGATACCTATCCGGATGCAGAACTGGAAGCTTTCTGTGATCATTGAGAGGAGTAATTGGATTCTCAAAGACCCTCTTCTACTTCCAATGTGGGATAATATCACACAACAGTCTATCCCAAACACTGAATCAAATGATAGCTGGATTTGGACTGGTGCAGGAAAAGATACTGGCAATTTCTGCTTGAGTTTGGCCTGGGATCTAGTGAGAACTCATGAGGCACAATATCAGTTTTCAGAAGTAATTTGGTTTCCCTTTCAAGGTCCAAAGATGGCTATTTGCCTTCTGAGAGCACTGCAATCAAAGTTATTCACAAGGGATTATCTGAAATCTCTTGGTATAATTGACGGTGATATGTGTGTTCTGTACAAAGTAAATCAGGGGAGCATCCATCACTTGTTCTTTGAGTGCCCTCTCTCTGCATATATTTGGTCCCCATGTAAGCTGAAATTGGGGCTAGCTGGTTCTCCCATTGGTTCAATCTATGATGAAGCACTGCTGATTCAGTCCAAGTTCAAGGCCAAGGCAAAGTCAACTATATTGGCTAAACTGATGCTTGTTGCCGCAGTTTGGCATGTGTGGAAAGAAAGAAATCTAAGAGTCTTCCAACTTCAGGAGCAATACAAGATCATGGCATTCAGAAAACTATATGAGGATTTCAAGCTTCCACTCAGAACCTGCAACTGGAAATCTGATAGGAAGCGAGATATAGTTGTAATTCTTTCAAATAGGGATGTATGATATCTTGATCAATACTAACTTGAGAGGGTTGTGTCCACAAGTCAAAGTGAGAGGTAACGGCCAGGGTCCTCTCCCTCTCCTTTGAAGTGAGAACATATACACTCACACAAGTTAGCTATTGTGTATATGTACTGCGATTTTGGTTATTAATAAAGTTCTTTTTTACTGTCCATATATATATATATATATATATATATATATATATATAAAAGGAAGTTAGTATTAATGCCATTGAGACAGAAAACTAAAGATTTATTATTTTTGGAGAAATTACTTGTTTGGAAAAGGAATGTTGTTATGAGCTCACAGTGATAGAGAAGTGGTGAGGCCCACCCACCTAGCACCTAGTTACCGGGAAAAGTAGGTCGGCCTCACTACTTTGTATCTCTTGAAATGAGATGTCAGCTCATAAACATTATTTCTGGACACACGCAAACGCACATACTTGCTCCTCGATATTGAATAAAAATATGTTTGTAGATACACCAAAGATGCTCGATAGTAAGATTGGTTTGAGGGGTTAGATTTAAAGGTGAGGTTATTGGTTCGAATCTAATATTACTTTTTATCTAATTAATAGTTATGTCCTTATTCAGGTGAGTCGGGTCAGCAACATAAACCCTAACTCGATCGACTAACAATTGGGTCAAGCGGGTTGCACCGATTTCACCCAAACCTGATTGAAGAGTTGACCCATGCCCAGTGTTTTAAATATCGGGTATCGGCGATATACCGGTGGGCAAAATTATGTACCAAATACTGGGTGATATATCGCGATATGGTACTAAATACATGTTGATATATCAATAGTAAATACATATATGATATTATTAAAAGAAATAAGTTATTATCCAAACATCATATAAAAACATCATTGAAATATCATAATGAACATAGAATAAAATAAAACAATCTCTTAAGCAAAAAATAATAATTATTATCTAAATAAGTAACTATAAGGGCCGATATATCAGATATTTCATCTTGGATATCGGCCGATATATCGGCCACGTGGCGATATATCAGCCAATATCGGTCCAAAATGATATCCAATAAATTTTTGCACTTATCGTATCGTTTTGAATAAAATACCGGTATATCGGCCGATATTTAAAAAAATGTGCCCAAAACTTCAGGTCAAGTTGGGTCAGGACCCAATGCCACCCTAACTATAAGAAAGAGTTTCTGCTATTTTAACATATATGTTGACAAGCATACGAAATTAGTAGAAAATAAACACAAACAGGTTCTTTGATTCCCAAAATCAATAGTTAAACCATTGAGGTTTTGGTCAATAAACACCAACTGGGCCTTTAATTCCCAAAATCAACAGTTTTAGCCATTGTGGTTTTGGTTGTTCTAAATCCTAGATCCGAGTAATGTCATATTTACATTCATGTGTCACTCTACATCATAAATATCCAAAAGCCCAACCTTTAACACTCTTCAATACGTACCCCGCTTCAGATATGCATATGTGGATGCAAAGAACTAAGTGGGAGCGATGTTTGGTCAGAACCGAAAGACAAAACCAACCTTTTTCAGTTTTTGATTAATTCAGTTTGATTAGGTTCAATTTCTAAAGCTATTAGAGTATCACTCTGGTTTCAGTTTTGAGTAGTCGACAGGATAACCATATTAATGAATACACATTAAAACCAATTTTATATTTTGCTAAAGGCCCAACAAGGCCACAGGAACTGTCATATTGTTTTGTTGCTCCTCGATAATGAAAGAAAATACAGTTATCTAGGCTCTTCTTGTAATATCCCTAGTTTAAACTATATAAATTAATATTTTCTATAATAATAATAATAATAATTGTTGCCTCATTTCTCACTTTATTCTTTTCTCATTAATTTTATTTAACCCAAGCCTTTCCTTCTTTTCCTATCTCATTTTTATAAGCCCAAGCCTTTTCCCTATTTTTCTAATTTTCTCAAAGCCCGGACCCACATTTCTTAAACGTTATAAAAAATAAAATAAAATAAAATGTTAGCCCAGCCCATAAGCCTACAAAGGAAAAAGAAAAAAATGAAGCCCCAAAGCCCAAAGTCTAGCCATCTCCTTGTATATCTTTCTTCTTTGTCTCTCACTCTTTATTAACCCTTAAGCCTAACCTCTCTCTCTCTCTCTCTCCCCTCCATGCCGCAACCACCACCTTCCTCTATGTCGAGCCACTACCAACACCTTCTCCTCCTTCCCTTCACCCGGCAACCACCTCCCTCTCCCACCGCTGTTGTAGTCACGCTGCAAGCTCCTCTGCAGCCCAACGCGAGCCTGATCTCCGGCACCCCTGCACATCACCACCGCCTCCTCTGTCGTCCACCACAGCCTCATCTTCTTCATCTCCCCGCGATTACAACTGCAGTTCGCCGCCGCCGCCCTCTCGATACGCCAGCATCCATGGATTCTTAGAGAAGATCGATTCCTCATGCATTCTGTTCAGTGCTTCTCCCTGGGTTTTGGGACATGCAAATCTTTCATACCCAAACCCGGATTTGTTTTCTTCAGTGGGTCTGGCACGCAAGGCAATTTGAGACCCAGATCCCAACCCGCGACAATCAGTGAGTGTTTTATTTCTTTAATTAAATTATTCTTTAATGAATCTATTTTTATTATTTAATTAATGTTTATCTATTGCTTAATTAATTTCTATCACGATGAAAATTACACGTTTCCAATACTTAATATTGTGCATATGATTAAATATTTTCTCTGTAAGTATTCATCTTGTGCATGCATGAAATCAGCGTGAATGTATGTCAAATAAATACTTATTAACTAGAAATAGTTAATGGAATTATTAATCATTTGTCCTTTGAAAAAATATTTAAAAATAACTAGAAATTTGTGGAAATCACAGATAAACAAAATTATTTATTTTCGTTATAATAATTATTCGGAAAAGTGGACTGTTTACAAATGACTATTACCTGATAAAGATATAGATAGTGTTACAAAATTATTGGGAGAATATTAATACATTATTCTATAATTATATTGTCACACTGATATCTTGTTTACACTGTTGACAATGTTATCGTACTGTTATCGTATTATCTCAGTAATTTAGGTAACATGAACATTAGACAATTTACACCGAGATCAGAAAAATTGATATTGGAGACGGTATCAGTATTTTGGATGGATCTAGAACATAGGTTGTGCAGCCAAAAAAGAGTTTCATTGCAAGATTCCTGAGGGATGACTAGCATCCCATCTGCTTATTATTCTATTATTCTACAGTTATATTGTTCATTGCTACTGACTACCTAGCGGTAGGGCCAGGTTTAGCGCCAGGAAACTGGATCATGGTCCCGGGTATATACGGGACCCACCTAAAACACATAACATGTCTCCATCTGTCAATTTCAAATAACATAGGATCCCAATTGACATGTGTAGTAGGCGTAATAAGGGATGCATTTTACTGCATGTGAAAATTGGTATTTGCTAACATAATTAACAATAATAAACCTTTCATAATGCATCGTAAATTGACATGTGTTCACTTGAGATATATGCTATGATATACACTTCACCTGGCATTAATTCTATTATAAACTGTCCCCTTTACTGTATATTCATGTTCTGGATATTATTGTGTTCATAATATATTGATGGTTATTATATTATGTTATAACTACACATCTTTAAGCCTCAATTATTTCCTTTACAATGAAGAGTTACCTTCTATTTACAGTTTTATTCATAACATTTTTTATCTCATATTTTCGTAGTAGTATCGTAGAATGCACACACATGTAACATACATGCACACTTTCCTCGTTTTACACACTGGCTGGGAGTTTTCTAACCCCCAGGGTTTGCATATCCATATCTAGGGTTACTTTATTCTGTTGACCAGGTGTTGTACATATTATTGAGGAGCTTGTGGAGCAACGGTAGGAGCTCGGAGTTCTCTTTGTGTGATCACCCGATCTTGGATATTATCCATGTCTTCTTTGTTTATTCTTATTGATTTTCTTGATTCTCTATAGATTGAACTCAGCATTTGTTCTATTTGATTTACTCATAAAATAATGTTAGTTTGGGCCTGTTTGGTTGTCGTAACTGGCCGTAATTCATAAGTCGTAATTGGTAAAGTCTTTTACAATTGTAAATGAGTTACGTGCATGTAAGTTTTACGGTGTTTGGTTGATAATATAAAGTTGTAAGTGGGAAAGTGTATTGTATTTTACGGTGTTTGGTTGTCGTAATGTGTACGTCGTAAGAGAAAAAGTTGACCACAAAATTAGCTATTTGGTGATTTAAAAAGTTTTAATATTGCAAATAAATATTAAAAATACTAAGTATTAAAAAAATTAATATTAACATAAAAAAATAATACAAATTTGCATGACCACAAAATTAACTGTAACTGGGTTGTAAGTGGTGGCAATAGATTTGCAAGTGAGTGATAGTTGAGTTGCGCAAGTCTTTTACGAATTACGATCCAAACAAACGCCGTAATTGTAATTGGGTTTAAGTCATTTACGAATTACGGAGTTTTACGCCTTTTACGGCGAAACGAATAGCCCCTTTGTGTGAAAATTTATGTCATATTGCAGTGTTATGAAGTTATTATAGTAGAGTTTATATGACTTGCTCAGGTTACATCGGACTTAGCTTGTATACATGGGGAATTCTCCTCGTGTATATGTGTCGCGACTCTCTTCACGTGTCATTTCGCGTATTTTGGGAAGCAGAGAGGGATAGAATTTTCTTGGTATCAGAGCTTAGGTTCAACTTGCGCTAGCCAGTTTCAACTTTCGCTCTTCGCGAGAAAGACCTAGTTCTTACATGAGACCTGAGAAAGGTTATATTTACATTACAATATACAGACATATTATTCACACAATGATATTGAGTCCACTTGAAAATCGACCATCCTTCTTTGAAAATATATCTCTTGATCTTTTGATGTTCCTGATTCCAACTTTCCTTTCAGAATGATCTGAATTTTTTTTCTTGATCCCATTTTTCATCTCAACTCCATTTCCCGATTTTGACTCTTGAAAATAGCCATCAAACCCGAATCAACGATAGAAATCAGAGTAGTGCAGCGAAATCGTCGTGCCACTGAGAAGAGATGTGGGAGCGAGAAGACGTCATTCATGATCGATCATTCTTTCTTTGAATCCCATCCTATCACGCATATTCTTGATTCATGTCTAATTATATCAACTATGATCAACATTATCCTCTTTTATCATTTTCTATGCCTTATTAAAATTTCGAGGATGAAATTTTTATAAGGTGGGTAGAATATAATATCCCTAATTTAAACTATATAAATTATTTTTTCTATAATAATAATAATAATTGTAGCCTCATTTTTAATTTTCTCAAAGTCCAGACCCATATCCCTTAAAGTTCATAAAAATAAAATAAAATAAAATCTTAGCCCAACCCAAAGCCTACAAAGAAAAAAGAAAAAATGAAGTCCAAAAACCCTGCCCGTGACCCAGAGCCCAAGCCCAAAGTCTACCCATCTCTTTATATATCTCTCTTCTTCTCTCACTCTCTATTAACCCTAACCATTCCTCTTTCTCGTCTTCTTCCTCTTCTCCTTGTCGTAACCACCTTGCTCCACGCCAAGCCACTGCCAATACCTTCTCCTCCTACCCTTCACGGCAACCACCTCCCTCTCCCACCGTTGTTGTAGCCGCGCCGCGAGCTACTCTGTAGCCCAGTGCGAGCCTGATCTCTAGATCCTCCTGCACGTGGCGATCTCCGACACCCCCTGCACATCACCACCGCTCCTATGTCGTCCATAACAACCTCGTCTTCTTCATCTTCCTGTGATCGCGAGTGCAGCCCGCCGCCGCCACCCTCTCAACACGCCAGCAGCCATAGATTCTTAGAGATCGGTTCCTCATGCATTTTGTTCAATGCTCCTCTCTCTGTGTTATGGGACATGCAAATCTTTTCAGGCCCAAATTTGAATTTGTTTTCTTCAGTGGATCCGGCACACAAGGCGATTGGAGACCCGAATTCGAGTTAAGGTAAATCTGACTCGCTACTGTTGCAGGTCCCGACCCGTGACAAGCTCTAGGAAATATTTTATTTCCTTAACTTATTCTTTAATGAATCTACTTTTATTATTTAATTAACATTTATCTATTTATTAATTAATTTTCTAGCATGACAAAAATTACACATTTCCAATACTTAACATTGTGCATATGATTAAATATTTTCTCTGTAAGTATTCATCTTGTGCATGCATGAAATCAGTGTGAATGTATGTCAAGTAAATACTTATTGATTTCTAAAAATGGAATTATTAGAATTATTAATTGTTTGTCCTTTGAAAAAATATTTAAAAATTACTAGAACTTGTGAAAATCACAGATAAACCAAATTATTTATTTTGACGTTACAATGATTATTCTTGAAAAACTAGATTGTTTACACATGAATATTACCTGATAATGATATAGATAGTGTTACCGAAATTACTGGGAGAATATTACTACATTATTCTATGGTTATATTGTCGCACTTATATTGTTGACATTGTTACCATATTGTCATCATATTATCCCAGTAATTTAGGTAAGATGCACATTAGACAACTTATATCGGAATTGAGAAAATTGATAGTGGAGACGGTATCGATATTTTGAGTAGACCTAAGATACAAATTGTGCAGCCGAAAAATAGTTTCACTGCAAAATTCCCAATAGATGACTGGCATCACATCTATTTACTGTTCTACAGTTATATTGTTCATTATTACTGATTACCTAGCGATAGGGACTGATTTAGTGCCAGAAAGCTAGGTCGTGGTCCCGGGCATGTACGAGACCCACCTAAACACAAAACCCATCTTCATCTATTAATTTCAAATAACACAAAACCACAATTGACATGTGTAGTAAGCTTAGCATAGGATGTGTTTAACTGCATGTAAAAATTAGTGTTCACTAACATAATTAACAATAATAAATCTTTCATAATGCACCATAAATTAACGTGTGTTCACCTTATATATATATATATATATATATATATATATATATATATATATATATATATATATATATATATATATATATATATATATAATATGATAGATACTTGAATTGACATTTGATTCTATTATAGACTATCCTCTATACTGTTTATTCATATTCTGAATGTTATTGTATTCATAATATATCGATGGTTATTATATTATGTTATAGCTACACATCTTTGAGTATCAGTTGTTTTCTTTACAGTGATGAGTTACCTTCTATTTCAGTTTTATTCATAATATTCTTTATTCAGTAGTTTCGTAGTAGTATCATAGTATACACACATGTAACTTACATGTGCACTTTCCCCCATTTTACACTCTGGCTGAAAGTTTTCTGACTTCTCTGAGTTTGCATATCCAGATCTATGAGTACTTTATTCTGATGATCAGGTGTTATACATATTATTGAGGAGTTTGCTGAGCAACGGTAGGAGCCCAAAGTTCTCTTTGTGTGATCATCCGATCTTGAGTATTATTCTTATTGATTTTCTTGATTCTGTATAGATTGGACTTAGCATTTGTTCTATTTGATTTAGTCATAGAATAATGTTATTTTGTAAGGGAAATTATGTCATATTGCAGTGTTATGATGTTATTATAGTAGATTTTTATATTACTTGCTCAGTTACATTAGGTTTAGCGTGTATACGTGAGGATTCTCCTCGCGTATATGCGTCGCCGACTCTCGTCATATGTCATTTTGACGTATTTTGAGAAGCGGGACGTAACACTTCTCTTTTATCTATCTTCATCCATCCTCGTCAAAAATCCAAAAAACTAATCCAGTCTTCAACACCACAAGAAACTTCTCCAAAAGTTAGGACACCTAATATATTTTATGACTTGCTTATCCGGCCAAAGGTTTGACTAAAGTTGACCCAATTAATAAATGAGTTGTTTGGGTCTACCCTATTACGATGTTAATGTAATTGTGTCTGATCAAAAACTCGTGTTCTCTTAACTTTATATCTTTTTCTCTATACATCAAAAGTAGGCACAAAATGGATGGCAAGAATAACAAGTTGTTTAGTTTAATGGTGTAGAATGCTAGAAATCTAACAAAAATAGTGTATGAGGGTTCTATGTATTTAGAACATGATCAAATGTTTCAATCAAGAATTAAACCCCAAATCAGGTCTCGTAAAAGCCTATTTTCAACCATCCATTTTTTGCTATTTGATGCACTGGCAAAAAAACTCAAATTTACTTTGCTTTTTGGTTTTAAATACTTTACGTATCAAGTTTGATGGAGTGGATATTCCATTTAAATAACATATCATTGAATTTTAATAAACATAAAACTTCACCAATGTCTGCCGACAAAGACAAATCCCAATGGCTATTAGCAACTAACTTGATTTACACTCTATTTACCTATATATAGAGAATCTCGTTTAGAAAAGAGAGAGTTGAACCCAATCACTCCCGGACAAAAATGTATGCCTCAACCGGCACTACAATATGATTTTGATGTCATTGTAATAATAATTACATACTATTACTTTTGAATGATCAGGTCAGGCCGGATAATTCAGGTCAACAGCATAGACTCAGGCCAAACCTGTTTAATATACAAGTCATCCGAGTAAACCCAATTAGTACCCAAATCTCATACCCAGGCCAGTAATTTCTGTTTGGTTTTGAATTTGTTGAATTGGGTCAGGGCACAACTGCAACATCTAGATCTAACCCGAGGTACCTGCTTACCACCATCATTGGAAGTCTCTGCATGATTTATTTATATTGAGGAGTGCAAAGTGCATTGTACCCGCAAAGATAAAAGCAAGCTAATTGTCATATTACAGGTGGCAACAAGTCAAATTGGACCATTCTCTATCAAGCAATGTATGTCAAATTTTGGGGTGGCAAACAAATGAACCAGATCTTAGTAATTTTCAGGTCAGATTTGAATTTCTTGAATTTTTTACGGCCTTACCCAATTCCTGAAACAGGGACCTCACCCACCCCAAACCAGGGAGCCAAACATGAGATAGTCAAGTCAGATTTGATGAGCAAATTATGCCTAACACAAACAGACCCTTTTATTTGACAAGTCAAGAAATTTGAACTGAACCTAGCCCAGTAACCTGATTAATAACAATTGGCTTCCAAGTATATAAAACGCATTGGATCAGGAAGGGCTTCGTTATAGGACAGGTATGTTAAGGTTGTATTTTTTTCCCACAAAAAAAAATATAGATTGTAGAGATTAGGAACTGAACTCAAACCTAATGAGCAACACATTGTTCTGCATACACTAACCAGAAGAGCTGACAATTATTAATTTATTTGTGCTAAAGACAATATTAAACTGTTTACACTAGTTGAGTAATAACCACCAAGTCAGATCAATATCCATATGCCCATTAATAAAAACAGGTGATGCAGATATTCAGCCATTATTTTAGCGCGTATATCATCATTGGCGAAGACGCATGGCTTCTATGTGGTTTTAGTTTGAGTCGGGGTCTGTATCTTCTATTTCATGATGAGTCGAGTGCATTTTTTTGTTTTATTTTATTAGTTTTGTCTTCTCTTTTTTTCAGTACCACATCGGTTGTGAGAAAAGAGGCATCGTTTGTAAGCCTATATATAGGCACGAGTCAAATAAACTTGTGACGAAAGCTTGATTAATGAAATTGGATTATTTTCTAAATTGAAATTTTTCTTCTTGAATTTAGAGTGTGAACCCCAATTCAATCGGTTTTGGTGTGAAGCCCTAACTTGATTTATCTTACCCACTCTCTTCAAAACTCTCCCTCTTCTTCTAAAAACCCTAATTCATTCCCCTTCCAAACCCCAAGAAAGAAAAAAAAATCAGAAAACAAAATCCCACAAAATTCCAAAAAAAATAAAAAATTGCATTATTAATCTGCTTCTCCTTTCTTCCTCTTAAACCCAAACCTTACCTTGCACCCAAACCTACCTCCTCGCAGTAGCAGCCCCCTCGTCAACCTCGTGATCCCGCGGCTCCGGCCGCCCTACTCCTCCCACTTTCTCCCACCACCACTCTCCTTGTTCTGCACCCCCTGCTGCCTATGTAGCACGAACACAGACACCGGTGTTGGACACGGACACAAGACACGGCAAAATCTAAAAAAAAAAGATACGGGGACACGGCAAGTATATTATTATATATAGATAAATTTTCTCTCCATGTTCCTATTTCAATTTTCTCTCATACTTTCAAAGGAGTGCATTGTCTTTAACTTTTTCAACGATACTTTTCGAAGTAGACATTTCTACACAACTCTATTTATGTGAGTAGAATAATGAATAATCAACTTATCAAAAATAATCAAACATGAATATTTAGTTTTATTCAAAGTAAGATGGAAAACAAAATAAAAATCTAAATAATTTACATCTATAACTTTTATAAATTAACAAGCAAAACAAAAAAAATCTAAAAGTAATCTAACTAATACTTCACTTAGTTCATGATGTGTAAATTCTACTAACATATTTGCTTATATCAGAACGGCATTTTTTCATGTTTATTTAGCGACATGTGACTTTTAGATATCTAATACATGATCTTTAAATTTTATTTAATGCCAACACTTAATTTTATGGTTGTTTAAAATCTAACATGGCAACGGAGTATCCGATACGTGTCGGACAAGTGTTGGGCAAGTGTCGTTGTCCAACACGTGTCCAACACGGATACGACACTCACTTTGAAGTGCACGTGCTTCATAACTTGTTGCCCTCGCCTACACCGTCTGCACCCATCTGTTCCCTCTGGCTCCTTCCCTTCTCTTTTTCCATGCAGCTCCTCCTTCCCCTCTCTTCCCTCGTGCCTGCCTCTCCTCTCCCTCTTCTTCTCCGATGTTATTGTCTGCCGCCAGCCACTCCTCTTTCCCTGTGGTCTGACACTTGCCAACCCCCCTCTTCCTCCTTGTCCTGCTCCGCCCCATCCTCTCCCGTTTTTGCCCCGTCACCTCCTTCCTTCGCTGCCATCACCCCCTCCATCCCTCCCACTACTGCTACCGCCCTCCGCTGTTTCTCCCTCCTCTCCCTAGCTGTCACCTAAGAGAGAGAGAGAGATCAATTCTGATCAATTCGGGTTACAAGTGAACCCGACCTATCTGCATCTGACCCGAATCCGCAAGACACGCTGCAAACAACTCACATTTTAATAGTAGACAGCACTCAATATAATAATATTTGAGAAATGTAATATCAGAATGTAAATAAAGGAACGCGGTTGAGAATTGTACCTACTGATAATCATGTTTGATCTCAGTGTCCTGTTGTTGTAGATGCAAAGTTGCTGTCACGGTTGCAATGCTTCGAAAATCGCGCAAATCGAACTCTAAACGACTGAGATATGACATGAAAACAAATTTGCATGCTTTAACGGGTCTGTTTTTGTCATAGTGGGACTGTATTGTTGTTGTTGGAACTGATGGCACTGTAGCAAAGTGGGTCAGACTGGATCTTTGAATTTGAATCGAATTTGAATTATTAGCGGATCGGGTTCGAGTTTGAATCCGAATTGGACTCCAATTCAACAAAACTTCTCTGTTGATACGTGATTGCAGTTGTGATGTCATCATCGGTGACATGGCGGGTAGGCAAGGTGGTGGCGGTAGTGGTTTGGTGGCGGCTGGCAGTGCTCGGCCGAAGTACGAGAATGAGGGTGGCAGTTGGCACGCGCTATCGCGCGTGGTGGAGGCGCGAGGTGGTGGCGCGAGGCTTGGGCACTGTTGTGATGCTCGGGTTGGGCAAGGATTCGCGCGAGTGGTGTATGAGGACGAGGGGCGAGGTCGGGGATGTTGACGTCGTTGTCGAGGAGATGATGATGGGTGTGTGAGTGAGGAGTTGTTGATGGAAGAGAGCGGAGAAAAAGGAACTATTGTTGTGGCAAGTGGAAGAAGCAATAGAAAGAAGGCTGTGGAGGGGTTGGCAGTGTATGTGGGAAGAGAGAGAAGCAAAAGTTGCTAGGTTAGGGTTAAAGAGAGAGAGAGAGAGAGAATAGAAAGTAGCCGAAATAAATTAAGGCATCTCACCACTAATTGAGTCTGATTAGGATATCTCACCACTAACAGAATTGAGAATTGAGAAATCCAATAATCAAACTCAATTGAAAGTGAAGAAACTTTTCATTGATTGTATATCCAAATAGAATACACGAGAACCCTTTATATGGGCTAAAAAATTGTACTCTCCTTGTTACAATTGAAATAGAAATACTAATCCTAAAAGAAATCAAAAATCTAAAAGAAAGCAAAAACACATGAAAAGAAAATTATTAATCCTACGACAACTCTGATTACTACTTCAATATATAAAATAGAAATCCTATAGTACTACTCTGATTACAAAATCTTCTTCTAGAACCAAATAGTCATGGATATCTTGAGTCTTCTTCGGTACACGCGTCATTTTTTGGACTTGGACTTTGGTGGCGGTATCAGCTCCATGATGTCCGCATCAAAAAGCCATGTGGAAGATTTAAAGGAAAACTAGAAGATAAGAAGTAAAGGATGAAGAAGTAGAAGAAATAGTAGGCGAGGACGGACAGAAGAAGAGGCGAGGAGAAAGGACACGAAAATAGGAAAGAGCAAAGAACAAATAGGGGAAATAGCAAATAAGCCTAGTTGTCACATGATGTCTGCAGTAGTAATGTGATCAGTGGCTGACAACTAGGGGGTTTGATATTTTAAGCGAGAAAAGGGAACATGTACATGCACACTAGGATTTTGTTAAGATTGTGATAGTCAACAAGTTCTAAATCTAGTTTTCTAAAGATAACCCTGACCTTACTCCATCAACCGCCCACTCCCACGTCCTTGAATTAAATTGCACCCTATCACCCACCAACTAAAAGCTAATAAGGGCAGCAAATCAGAAGTAGCATCTTTGTCGCTCAAAGCAAAAACGCAACAAAGAGGTTATAGTGCTTAGGTGAACAATTTAAACACGATAGGAAGTTCTTTAAAACATTAGGTTAAGCGAAACGTATTTGTTATCTTCTCCTGTTTTCCTCCAGTATTCTCTGCTTACTACCCATTGCTCCCATTAAGATTTCACATTTCAAAGATCATTTTAAAATAAATAACTTAACCATTATGGTAGTCTATTTTTGGTTTTTCCAAAGTTTGATCTTAATTCTATATCCAGCATTATGAAATAAACAGAATTGACTCTCAACACCTTAAAATGTTCCCCCGGGTACAAGTTTCCACCTCTACCTAATGACCAATCGCTTTGGCCAATGTATCTATTAAGTCAAGCCCTAATTAAAAAGTAGGGCAGTCTCCATAATTCATATTTCTAAACACTTCTGCATCAACATTCATCGGTATGGCTTCAGAAGTTTTAAGGGGCTTCAACAATCCAGCTGAGAAAACCATTGCCACATTCAGTTTCCTTCAAGAACCTCAAATTCCCAAAACTAGAACTATTCGACTTACAACCCCCGTTTCATTCAAAAACCAAAATCCACCCCATATTTCGCAACAAAACCAACAAAGATCCCTCCTTTTCTCATAAAAAACGAAACAACCAACAAATACAATCAAGAAAAATATTGAAGAAACGCCGCAGCGGACAAAGAAATCACCTTGGGTGAGGAGTCTGTGGACGGCCTCGTTGGGGTCCATGTTGCACTCCCTGAGCATCGCGTAGATCTCCTGCTCCCTGCAATCGACGATCTCCTTCAAATTCTGCACAGTCTCTCTCATCTTCGAAGTAATCTTAGAAGAAGAAGACCCCCCGCCGCCCCGCTTCCCACCGCTGCTCATCCCCCTCTCTCTCTCTCTCTCTTTCGTGAGAACCCAAAAACCCTCGAGTGCGGCTGTTTAGACCCCCACAAAATTGCTCAACACACTCCATTGTTAAACACACTCACAAAATTGCTAAAAACATCCTTTAAAATTTTCAAAAAATTTTCAAATTACCCTTACACTTTTAAATCAAAAAAATTTTCTCAAATTGCACCCAACCACAAAAAAAAATAAAATAAAATAAAATAAAAAAATCCCCCTGCCTCCTCCCGGCTTCCCCCTCCTACCCCGCCATGTTCACGGGATTCGCACTTATCGACGAGATCAACATCCTCAAGGACAAGGCCACCAAGCCCTCGAGAGGTCCTCTCGCTTTTCTTCCCTCTCGTTTCTTTGGATTCTTTGTGTGGATCTTGAGAATGTTAAGCTTGCTTGTAACTTTAGGTTTTCAGTGTATATGTGTCAATATCGGCATCTAATAATACTGAGTTGAAATTTTAAATATTTATTTGAGTTTATTATTCATCATTATTATGAATAAATAAATTTTATATGTGTGAATACATATTATTGATTTTAAAACATTAATACATGTGTGCACATATTATATATATATATACAGAAAAATGTATATCAGCCTGCGGGCTGAGAGTACTCTCTCAGCCTGCGGTGACGTGGCTCAATTTGTCACTTCACTAACTCGCGGCACGCTTTTAGGAAGAAGTTAAATTACCAAATACCCCTTATGAAAAGCAACTCTTTCGGTAACCTTCCTTATTGTTTATTATTATTTTTTGCCGCTCTTTATAGGTTTTAGGTTATTCTATATAAATTACTTTTCCCCCTATTTCCTTGCCTCTTTTTGAAAGATCTAGTTTCTCCTTTTCAGCCTGCGTTAAACTTTTTTCTGAAAATATAAAATCTTTTCAGATCAATTTTTTCTCCAAAATATTAAATGTCGACGTCCGAGCAGTCTACTGGCGATCTAAATATGGAAGATATTGCATCTGGTTCTACTTTCTCTCAGAATATTGAAAATCTTGAAGGGTTGACATCTTTGCATGCCGATCAACAGGTTTTAATTGTTTCATTTTTTTTAAAAACAATTTCTTAAATATTGAATTTTTCTCTTTAAGTCTATGAGGTACTGCGACCTATAACAAATGATTTAAAGTTTCAGAAATGCGACCGTTTTAATATTCGGTCGCAATCTTATTTGAAAATAGTCTCCGGCTGTGAAATCTTTTTTTTTGCGTATGCGTCTTAGGTCGCAGTCTTTTGTAAGGAGTAATATAGATTTCTTCACATACGGGAAACTGCGACTTAAGTCGCAGTCTTTGGTAAGGAGTAATATAGATTTCTTCATATACGGATAACTGCGACTTAAGTCGCAGTCTTTAGTAAGGAGTAATATAGATTTCTTCACATACGGATAACTGCGACTTAGGTCGCAGTCTTCAATAAAGGAGTATTATAGATTTCATGTCGTATGTGAAATCTTATTTTTAGTTACTGCGACTTAGGTCGCAGTCTTTAGTAAGAATTAATATAGATTTCTTCTCATACGAATAACTGCGACCTTGGTCGTAGTATTTGATAAGAAGTAATATAGTTTTCATCTCTTATGCGACCTTGATCGCCTTTATATAACTTATATTTTAGAATACAGTGATATCTAAAAAATATTTATATTCATTTAATTCGTGTAATTGTTTTTTGTAGGACATGAATGCACATAGAGAAATGTCTGGAAGCTCAGATAAGTTTATAGGGAAACGGTTCCTGTCGGATATGAAAGCATACAATTTCTACAATTGTTTTGCAAGGAATAGAGGTTTTAGCGTGAGAAGAAAAGGTACAGATAAGTCACGGAAGCCTCCTTATGAGATTATTTGCAGAAAATTTTGCTGCAACAAGGAAGGTCTGAAGAAGTTGTGTGACAAAAGACAAGAGGGGCTTACAGTGCATCGTCGAGTTAACACTAGAGTAGCTTGTCCTGCTGAGATGCATATCCGTCTTCGTTTTTTTTTGGACAAAAGACATTGGGTTATCACAAAATTTGTTAATACTCATTCACATGAATTGTCAAGCCCGGATAAGGTACATCACCATTACTCTCACCAGAATCATCGTTCAAAAATTAGCAGAAGCATTATGACCAATCTGGTTGATGTTGGAATGCGGCCTTCAAATATTTCCCGCGTTGTGAATGCAATGAGCCAGGGAGAAGGCTGTGAAGAAGTGAGGCCTCAACAAGTTATTGATTTCACTCGTCAACGTAGAAATAATTGTGGCCATGAGTTTATTGCTATTATCAAATATTTTCAAGAGAAAGCCGAGACCGATCCAGAATTCTTCTTTTCAAGTGAAGTCGATAACGCGGGCACACTGAGAAGCATTTTTTGGGCTGATGGAAGAGCTACTTCCTCGTATCTGAGGTTCTGTGATGTGATCGTTTTTGACACAACATACAGGACTAATCACTTGAGCTTGCCATTTGCTCCATTCACTGGAGTAAATCATCACCAGCAGTCAATTTTGTTCGGCTGTGCATTGCTTGCTGATGAGCAGAGGGATACTTTTGTTTGGTTATTCCAAAAATGGCTCAAGTGCATGCATGGAGTTGAACCGAAGCTGATTATTACTGATCAGGATGCGCAGATTGGTGACGCCATCAAGATTGTTTTCCCAACTTCTCGGCACCGTTACTGTTTCTGGTATGTGCGGAAACATATTGCCGAGCAACAAATCCCATTGTCAAACAAGTATGGAGAAGATATGGTCTCCGATTTCCATGCTTGGTACACCTCCCGCGATATAAGCACTTGTGAGGAACGATGGCGTCTGACGAATGAAAAATATCAGTTAGAAGAAGAAGATGACAGTTGGTTGATGAAGATGTACAGGCTCCGTGGACATTGGGTTAATGCATATCTCAAGGATGTTTTCTGTGCTGGAATGACAACCAGTCAGAGGTCCGAGAGTATTAATTCCTTCTTTGATGGTTTTGTTAACTCAAACACTAAACTAGTGGAATTTGTTCACCAATATGATAAAGCTGTTGCTTCCCGTCGTACATCTGAATCTCTTCAAGATTTTAGGGGTTTGAATTCTGTGCCCAATTGTACATCCAATCCATATGAAATACAGGTTTCGAAGTTGTATACACCGAAGATTTTTCAGTTGTTCCAAAAGGAATGGGCAGTTGTAATGACACTATTTTCAGAAGAGGTGGAACACGACAAACCTGGATCAATATATTTGGTTGGTAATTTTTCAGAATCAAAAGACGGCTGGGAAAAGGTCAGTTATGATAAGCGTGGGGAACTTCATGTTTCTTGTAGTTGCTCGTTATTTGAAACAGAGGGTATCCTATGTAGACATATTCTGTGTATTTTGTGGCGCAATCACGTTACACATATACCGGAATCATATATACTTCAGAGATGGAGGTTGGATGCTCGTTACAAAAATGTTGCAATCGAAAATTGCATGAAGCCTTTTCCCAGTCAGGGCACTCCACGGACGGCTAGATTGTGGACAATACGTTCAAAATTTAATGCAATTCTTGAGATGGTCGCTGATTCTGATGAAAATCTTTCAAAGTTGGAGGCAGTTTTGGAAAGTTTTGCCGAAGAAAAAACTAGTGAATACAGAGCCATGTCAGGAAATTATCATTCGTCACAGCCTAAAACTACAGTTGGTTCCAGTGGATCCGTTGTCGTTTTGCGAGATGGTGAAGAATTGAATATACGTGATCCAATTGGTCCTATACCAACCAAGGGGAGGCCTAGAGCTCATCCAGGCTTAAGTCTGGTTTTGAAGATTCTATATATCAGAAGGAAGTTAAGCATCGAAGATGTGGTAACTGCCAAGAGCTGGGCCATTACAGGACTGGTTGTCCGTTACTGGTATTACATTAAACCAGCTAATCGTTTTTTTTATAATGATGTATCTTTAAAATTCTTACTATTTCTTTTTTAATGGCAGAAGAAGTAGGTTTGGGTTGCCTCCATCTTGAAGGAACAAAGACTTCAATTTTTTCATGAAGTGCGACCAGGGTCGCACAGTGTAGAGAGATTCATGTCGCAGTCTGCCACTGGCGTGTCATTATAATCAGATTTATTTTCATTCTTTGATTTCTATTGTATTATTTTTGTAAGTAGTTGTACTTTAAAGTTTTACTGCTTCCAAATTCTCCTACATTGTTTAAATTTTTTGTATATAATGTACTCAGAGTCTTTTGGTCGTAGTGTACATGGTTATTTGCGACCAAGGTCGCAGTGTTGTTATTGATAAATATGGTCAGCAATTGCAATCTAAGGGTCGCAGTACATGGTCTGCGACTTAGGTCGCAATACAATAGGTATGTGTTTCCTTTATATTAACATGCATAGCGACCAAGGTCGCAGTGTTGTTGTTGATTAAGACTGCCGCCAGCAACTGCGACCAAGGTCGCCGTGTTGTTGTATTATTAAGACTGCGGCCAGCAACTGCGACCAAAGTCGCAACCTTTACTTTAAAATTTTATTCGGGTGAAATAACTTAATTATTGATTTAGACCATAGTCGCATTGGGAACTGATAAATGATTAAGTAACTGCGACCATTATCGCTGTCTCGATTAAAGTATCGCCGTATAAGGAAACGCTAAAACTCAAACAGGTCATTACTGCGACTTTGGTCGCAGTACAATTGCTGAACGCATGTTTGTTTCTAATATCAATACGCAATAATAAAATCCAAGGTGTAACAACTGTAGATTGGAAATAATCAATGGAACTTATAATAAATAAATGTATAGAAATGTTCATAAATTAAATCAATAAAACAAAATAATTATTTAATGAATTGCAATTGCAATTATTTTTTTACATTTATAAAATAAAAAATTGTAGTATATCAATAATTTGTCAACTGTCAGTCTTGAAATGTCATCCTTCGTATCATTTCTGTTTCTTCATCCCAACTCTTCTCTCTATCTGCAAGTATCATGTATGCAAGCTCACTTCTTAGTCTCTGTACATGAGCATCCGTAACAGTATCAACAGCTGATGGACTACCAGACGTTATGCTTTCCATGTACTTGCATACATATACACCGCAATCAATACTGAAAATTCCACAGAGTAATCATTAATTGAAATTAGATTTTTGGTACTAAAAAAAGGTAGAAAATATAAAATGTAAGGAGATGTCAAAAATTTATATACCTGTTTGATTGTTGGGGCATTTTTCGTATTTTATATTTATTTTTCTCATTAATTTATTGAAATCAATCTCAAAAATCTGTAATAATCTTTCTTTCTGTAATATCAATAGGAACAAAAATTAGTATTAATCAAATTAAATGTAAGTTTCCAGTAATCAAAATATTAAACTTCAACTCACCATTATTCTTGCATCTTTTTGGTAAAGCTTTGATATACTACTTTTTTTGTCAGCTGGAACCAAAGAGTTGTAATAAAACCACTCTTGTGTAACGCAATCAAATACCAGCAAGGTCCAGTGAAATCCGGGATCTTCGGCACTATGTTTGTGATTGATCGGGAAGAACATGTACTGCACATCAGCTGTCCACTTTTTCAACAGCTTCTGCTTGATGAAATGATCTTCCAGATCTTCACTTTTATTTACAACACCGTGCTGCGGGCAAGAAAAAACAAAATTAAATAAAATACAAAATGATTTAAAATATAAGAAAAAATTAATTAAAATAAGAAGTCATTAAGTCAATACAAGAGACTGCGATCAAGGTCGCAGCGTTTCTTATTAACACATTTTTATAGTAATTAATATAGCGACCAAGGTCGCAGTGTTGTTATCTGATATTTAGGTTGCACTCTTTTCTGTACCAAAATTATATTCGTTGTAATTAATATTTTCATGGACTGCGACCTTAGTCGCAGTACATGAGTTAGTATCAGTATATGTTATATATAAACTGCGACCTTAGTCGCAGTACCTGAGTTAGTCGCAATACATTTTAATTATAAACTGCGACCTTGATCGCAATACCTGAGTTAGTCGCAATACATTTAAATTATAAACTGCGACCTTAGTCGCAGTACATGCCTACACACAGAGAGAAAATATTAGTCTGTTCCACAATTTATATTACATTAAACCGTAAAGGCTAAAGTAGATTTTTTACCCAAGCTTCGCTCCGGAAGAATATGCTTTTTAATCCTTCTCCTTTCTCAATATGCTTCATGTAGAAATGAATAATGTTTGCATCTAAGTCTCTACTGAACATCAGGTCCTCAATGTCATTCCTTGTAATCATGATTCCGTTTTCGGTATCCTGATACGCAGTAGAACTGCAAGATATTCAAAACAAAGTTAGCAATTTAATTGTTCTTATATAAAGGTATAACAGTTTTTTGATATGAATTAACTTACTCTGAGAAGGACTTGTCGAAGAAATTTTTTACAAGATCTTGTTGATGGGGCTGCAGAATTCTGTATGCTCTGGTTTCGGTCAATTCTCTTGATTTTGGCTCTGTAGAGGAAATCTCTTTGTCACCGAAACCAGCGGCAGAACTCACAGCCGCAGGCTGTGGAAGAGGATGTTCATTTTTTCTTCTTCTGTTTTGGATAAACGAAGTCGGAGTCATCGCGATCTCTTTCAGCGCGCCTGCGTTCTTTGACTCCCCTTTCTATCGTTCCTTTAGAGTATTCCAAAACAGCTTCTTTTGAGGATTGCTTCTGAGGCGGAGTATGTTCTTGAATTTCTTCTTCAGAAGCTTTATCTCTTTGGATTTCTTGAGTCATTTGAGTTATATTCAGAGAAAAACTTGGGATATCTTCTCCAGTAATATTTAAAATAGACTCAGAACCCATGATTTTATCCTCTTCCAGTTTTTTTCTTCTTCCCTCTTCAGCCTGCTTCTCCATCTATTCCTTCATTCTTTTGTTCTCCTTTTCCTCTTCAGCCTTCCTTCTAATTTCCTCTTCCTCCACTTTCCTCTTTTTCTCCCTCTTCTTCTTTAACTCCTCCAACACCTTCCTCCTCTTCCCTTTTCCTGCTCCTCCTCTTCTATCCTCCTCTTTTCCTTCTCCTTCTTCTCCTTTTCAATGCTCCTATTCTTCTGCTCCTCCTCTTCCCTCCTCCTCTGCTCGTCTCTCCTTCTCTTCTCATTCTCCTCCTCTTCCCTCTTCCTCCTCTCCTCCCCCTCCTCTCCCTCCTCCTCTCCTCCTTTTCCTGCTCCTCCTTTTCCCTCCTCTTCTTCTCCTTCTCCTCTTCTTCCCTCATTCTCCTCTCATTCTCTTCCTCTTCCCTCTCTTCTCTTCTCCTTCTCCTCCTTCTCTCTCTCTCTCCTCTCCTCTTTTCCTTCTCTTCAACCAATCTTCTCCTCTCATGCTCCTCCTCTTCCCTCTTCTTCTCCTTCTCCTCCATTTCTCTCCTCCTCTCCTCCCTTTCCTTCTCTTCTTCCAATCTTCTTCTCTCATGCTCCTCTTCTTCCCTCTTCTTCTCCTTCTCCTTCTCCGCAGCAACGGTTGCTCTCAGCAGCTCTTGTTCTTCTTTCACTTTTAATTTCCTCTGCTGTCTTTTTAGTTTTTTCTTCTCTCTTTTCTCTTTCTTTTTATTTTTAATTCAGCCTTGAGTCTACTCTCAGTCTCCATTTTTTCAATTTTCATTTCGAGCTGAGAAACATATTCTCTCAAGTGCTGATTTTGAGACCTCAACTCTTTTATCTCTTCAGCTTGATCATCCCGTGGTGGTGGCAAATAACCTGTAAAAGATGGTTGTTGCTCACTCGTTTCAGCCGCTTCTGGCTCATTTTCCGCCGGGATGTCAGCTTCATTATATGTATGGCCTCCTTCATCTCCTTCTTCTTCTTTTCCTTCTTCATCTTCATCTTCTGCTTCTTCTTCTTCCTCCTCTTCCCCTTCAACAGGAAGGCCAACCATATTTTTTCAGCAATAGAGATGTTGGCCATTCGATTCAAAATCTGAAAATAAACATAAAAAGGAAAGTTAAAAATAAAACAATGAAATAATGATACTGCGACCATGGTCGCATTTTTATTTATGAAGTATGTTTGAAAAGAATGCGACCATGGTCGCAGTATGTTTGTCATTCCCAAATTATCTGCCAAGCCATGCAGCTGAACACTGCGACCATGGTCGCATTCCATGTAAGGTATTTTCAAGAGATTGCGACCATGGTCGCACATTGTTTGCAGGCATAAAACGAACTGCGAAAGGTGCAGCTCAATACTGCGACTATGGTCTCATTTTATTTGTACTGAACATAAAAAGAAGTCTAACTTACAATATTGCTGTCAATCTCACTTAGATCAACTTCAAGTAGAGATCTACTAATATTTTGGAGGTCCCATCTTAAAACGCGTGGGGTTATGTCCTCCAAATCAGACCTCGACTCAAAAATAGGAGCCCTCTCACATAGCCAATACTGCAAAAAAGGAAAATTAAATTAGTTTACACAGATATTCACAATTTTTTTTGGGTAAATTTTATACAATGTTTGCCAAATTTCAGATTTGTACTTACAATTATTTGCACGGAGCATCCTTGCAGCTTGTACGTGGTTTGCCTGAAGATGTCCATTGACTCAATCAGGAATTGCCAAACAGTTTTTGCCCAGCATATTGTCCTCATCAGCTGCATATTGGCAATCTGT
Source organism: Agave tequilana (assembly GCA_038442645.1). Classification (NCBI taxonomy): domain Eukaryota; kingdom Viridiplantae; phylum Streptophyta; class Magnoliopsida; order Asparagales; family Asparagaceae; genus Agave; species Agave tequilana. The sequence goes on along the minus strand of JAVJIF010010417.1, from coordinate 28,601 downwards.
CCACAATATATCACGGCACCGTGCATTTACTGCCAGAGAAGAAAAGAGTGGCCGACATGTATAGGATGATTAATGTGGTAAAGTCTTGAGCTGCAAGTCTGTGCATGTCTCTTATAATTTCATGTAAAGTCATTTGCTGCTCAAGCTGTTCATCCTTTGTCACATCCAATACACCTCTCCGCCTCTTCTTGACAAGAAGATCATCCAAAGCATCTTCAATGGATACTTTAGTGATCTTCTTTATATTGGGGAAATAATGTTTTATCACCCCTCTATCTTTTATTGTACATGTTTTATTCATCACAAAATCTGCCCCAATGATAGGTAGACCAAATGTGAGGGCAACATCCTCCACTGTTAACTCAATCTGTTTGCCCCCAATTCTAAAGGTCCTTGTATCCCTATCATACTGGTCTAAAATACGCAGCACAGCAACGTTTGATTTTAGACCCTTTTCAGCCCCAAATTGTTCATTGTAGAACGCCATGAAGATTGGGCCAAATGGGGTATTGTTCATCGCCTCTACGAAATCTGCGTGAATGTACTTTTTAAATTTCTTCATCAACTCGCACATAGGTTTCAGGCTTGATCTCAGAGGACGAACCTTTATCTGTTGTTTACCTACATAGTAAGAAAAAATAAACAGTTCAGACCAATGATCATTTAAAAAAATAAGGGGGTCAAAGGCATATTTGTTTCTAATAAACTGCGACTTCGGTCGCAATCATACAATGTAAACACAAACAACTTGCACCCGGACGACACTGCGACCAGTGTCGCATACGACTACAGTGCAATCATACACTGCGACCAATGTTTGTAAAAAGCATATTTTCTTTTATAAACTGCGACCACGGTCGCAGTCATACTTTGCAAACATAAACTTGGACCAGGGACGACACTTTGACCAAGGTCGCATAAGACTACAGTACAATCAAAGACAGCTGCGACCACAAGACCGCACTGCGACCAAGGTCGCATAAAACTACAGTGCAATAAGAAAAACTGCTACCGGGTCAACGCTGCGACCTAGGTCGCACAAGACTACAGTGCAATCAGAAACAACTGCGACCCGGTTCGACACTGCGACCTAGGTCGCATAAGACTACAGTGCAATCAGATACAACTGCGACCCAAGTATAATAAAACAAATGACGTTAAATACACTGCGACCTTGGTCGCAAGAGACGACAACTCATATTTTAAACAATTGCGACCGAGGTCGCATGCAGTGTATGCACATCAATTTTTTCGAAAATACTAAGACATAGTAAAAATAGAAGAAAATAAAAAAAAAGTGAAAAAAATAGGACCTTTATCATCATGTTACAAAATTTATAAATTTAAAAATTTATTCGACATCTAAAGTTTCAAAATCTCTTTCTGAACTGCGACCATGGTTCCAAAATTAAAAAAAAATTAAAAAAATTGCGACCTCGGAAAAAAATCTAGAAAAAATTTAAAACTATTAAAGTACACAAACGCTGAAAATTTTTGAAAATATCATTTTTGTAGTACCTTTTTCCACGGATGATTTCTTAGGCGCCATCAGTTGCAAATATATTCTTTAAAAAAAGGATCAAATTTGTGAAAGAAAATAACTATTTTGGATCAGAATCGCCGGTTGAAATTTTAGAGCTGTAAATTTTTTTGGTAGCCAACTTTTTTACATACGGTAGAAAGTTGTGAGGGAGGGTATTTTCGGAAAATACAATGTTGAGGTGACTGGCATTAAATTGGGCGGGATTTTTCAAGATTTGTCCGCCAAAATTGATGACAGATGTGGGCGGTGATTTTGCCACGTCCGCCGGCTGAGAGAAGTCTCTCAGCCTGCGGCTGAGGTACAGTAACCCCATATATATATATATATATATATATATATATATATATATATATATATATATATATATATGAGAGAAATGTAAATCAGCTGACACAGGAGGCAACTCCCTCCTATGTCGCACTCAAAAATCATATTTTCGAGTGAATTTTCAAGATCCGACCGCACATTATCATATTCATATTCTAAAATATACACATATAAAAAGTCAAGTGATTTGAAATACGTTTACTCATTGATCTAATCGTTCCATTTTGTTCAATTGTTAAAAAACCGTTAATGTTTGAACCCAAAGAAAATGGAGTAAACAAACTTCAAATCACTTGATTTTTTATATGTGTATATCTTAGAATATGAAGATGATAATGTGCGGTCGGTTCTTAAAAATTTACTCGGGAAATTGATTTTTGAGTGCGACATAGAGGGAGTTGCCTCCTGTGTCAGCTGATTTACATTTCTCTCATATATATATATATATATATATATATATATATATATATATATATATATATATATATATATATATATATATATATATATATATATATATATATAGGAAAATTTTCAAATGAGAAACTTTCTCAAAATAAGCTTCATGAGAAAACCGTATAAGAGAGATTTTATGGATGATCCGAACCGTTCATCTTGATCTATATACTCTAATTAGACTACCAATAAAAAATCACGCGATTCCAAGTCTTTTTACCCATGCATCAAGTGACATCTTTATTCTACGGCGAATATAACGTATGTTTTGTAACCACTTGGTGCATGGGTAAAAAGACTTGAACTTACGTGATTTTTTATTGGTAATCTAAATAAAGTATATAGATCAAGATGAATAGTTCGGATCATCCACATGATCACCCCTATATGGTTTTCTCACGGTCTTCGTGTGAGAAAGTTTCTCACACGAAGACCTCTCTCTCTCTCTCTCTCTATATATATATATATATATATATATATATATATATACATACATACATACATACATACATACATACATACATACATATATATATATATATGATCATTTACACAAGTATATGTGTACTTATAAGTATAGGTATGTATTATATTTTATACATTTTTATTATTATCATTATGAACTAATTTAATTATTATTATTAATGTGTAATTTGTTTTATTCCAATTTCATTTTCAATTCCAAGTCCAAACTAGAAAGCCCACAATCCTTTCCTCCTTTATTTCTTTTCTTTCATTTTATCTCATTTTCCTTAGAGCCCAAATGCAAGAGCCCAAACCTAATCCCTTTTTTATTCCTTTTCTTTTTGATCTTTTCTTTTTAATTAGAGCCTAAGCCCACAAAGCATTTAGGCTGTCAAAAAAGAAAGAAAAAGTAAAGCATTTTGTGCTAGCTATCAGATTCGAACCCCACAGCCCAAAATTCCAAGCTCCGACCACTATGCCACATTGGCATGCAATGGGAGAGCCCACAAAATTATTTAATTCTTAATAACCTCCCCTTCATTTTCCCACCAATCTTACCATGTCTTCACCTCCTTCCCCACATCCTCCATGCCTGAATCCACTCCATCTTACCCACGTTCTCCACTTGCCCTCTCCTCTCTCTCACGTTCCCTCACCCGTTCTCTCTTTCTTATATATTAATCCATCTCTCTCTCATGTAATCTCACTCTCTCACTCTCTCTTTATAACCTCTCTTACATTTCCTCACAACCATGCTCAATTTCACCCCCTCCAAGCCATGACTGAGCTTCTCAGACTTTGCCATCGAGACCTCCATGCCCCGCCGCATGCTCCCTACTCCTCCGCGCCCCATGGCTCCACCTCCATGCCTCCTCTCTAGCGAGATTCCCGCGCGAATCTTGTACACCACCTCTGAAGCATGCTGCGGACACTCACGTTATCAGCTCTCTCCCCTTTGGCCGTGCAACAACTCTCCACCCTCAAGCATTCCCCAACTCCACGCCCTCATCATCTCCACAGCACCGCGTCCACAGCCCAGAGCACCGCGCTGGCACCCTTGTGTGCTGCACCCTGCGCCTTGGCTGCAACCAGGTCGTGCCCTCATGGCAGCATTTTTTTCCCCAACAGGCCTGTGCACCTCCTCGCGCACAGCACCACTCCGGCAACGCACCCAAGCACCCCTGGCGCACTCATCCTCTGGCGAGCTCCGTCGTGACATCCGGCAGCCCGTGACCTCCAACGGAGCCTGCTTGTAATCTCCGGCAGCCCCGTCTCCTCCACATTCTCCGCCGGTGAGTCGGAGCTCCACTGGCTTCCATGCCACTCTTCTGTGTGAGTTTCATCCTTCCCTCTTTCTATTTCTCCCATTCTTGACACACACACATATATTTTATTATGTGTACTGTGTTATATTTGAGTGTGTGTGAGTGAATTAATGTATGGGCAGTGCGTCTTAATCTATGTGCATGCATGTGTAGTGTAGAAGTGTGCGTGTGTAATTCACTATTGTGTATTAATGTATGTGTGAGTGGTCATGTGTGTGTATATATAAAATATGTATGTATCTATATACTCGTATATATGTATGTATGTGTGGGTTTACGTGTATGTATGTATTATGTTAGTATATGTGTATGTGTACGTATGTGTTTGTATATCATCGTGTGTGTTTGGTTGCGTGCTACAGCGATCCGGACCCGTTTGGTGAGATCCGGACCTATTACAGGAGATTCAGAATTGTGACCGTTATAGACCCAACACACTGATGATTCGAAGACCGACCCATGGGATGACTCGGTTCATACCAGTTCGTTCAGTGAAAACCAGACGGCGATTCGGTTTCAAAATCGCGTCATTTCATGTGAGTGTTTATTTGTTGCTCTTTTATTTATTTATTTATACCAGCGAGTGTATTGTTTATTTGTTTATTTAAATTATGCGATTGTTTTATCATTTCATGTGTTTCATGTCATTGATAGCTATTCTGTCAAATAGTTAAATCTGTTGATTTTTAGAATTTAGAATGATCATGATGTTATGATTTAGAGTTCAGTTCTAATGATCGGCTATTTTGACGGTATTGAATAAGTTGGGAAGTGAATATTTCGGTCATGGAATGAATTATTAGACTTGGATTATTATACGATATGAGATAATTTAGATATATTTTAGATGGTTGGACAGATTATGATCTTGATGTTAAAATGTATATGACTCCATTTTAGAATACTGAGATATTAAAGTTCATTTCATGTATATTCGTTTACTATTTTGAGATTCAAAAATATGTGTGATATACTTGAGACTTGGACTTGATTTGATCTTGAAATTGGTTTAGTTTGTAATGAGGATAATGGTAGGTTTTGTGTGTATTAATTACCAGACTTAATATTCTATTATTAGGTGATAAATCAGATGATGATTGGATTTTGAGGATTTGGGTTTATTCATAAATGAGAGGTTTATCAGTTAATTGAAATTATAGATGGATTTCTTCAGGGTAGATTTCATGTGATCTATTTTGTAGAACTGATAGTCATTTAATTGGTGATTATTTTATTTGAATATTGAGACAAATTAAATATGTTGGATTAGTATATGGACTTAGTTGGACTTGGGTTTATTTGAGATTTTTGTTCTTTATATCGGATCTTGATCAGTGTTTAATTGGGATTGATCTTGTTAGATTATGATCAGGTGTGTGAGTATTTTACCTTTGATATTGATGTGTTAATATGATGTTAGTTTGGTCAGAAGCAAGGGTTTTCCAATTTATCATTGATTAATTGTTATTGAACTTGTAATTTACAGTATCGGATACTCATAACTGTTACAAAGATAAGTTACTGTGAGAGTGATTTCATTGATATTGGCAATAATATATATCCAGAGTTGGATAGCAATTATTATCTGATTTCAGTTATTGGTGACTTAGAGGATTGGAGAGATTGGTAGCGATGAGAAAATTGATTTATTATTAGTCTTTTAATATTGTGGTTATTGTATCACACCCTAGCATAGTTTGATGTGTGATGTTCATGATGACTGTATTAAGATTATGGGTTAATGGATTCCTTATAGTTATATTTACAGTATGAATAGATGAGATCTTGATTAGTTTTTATGATATTGTACATTGACTAGACAATACATGACTGTTACTGTATTATTCATATTATTGAAAGTTATTGGGAAAGTATTGTTAGACTGTAACACCATGTACAATCTTATTATTCATCGTATATACGATTATTGATATTGTTCACTGTTCTTATTAGTGTTCACCGTGTATATGATTACTGTTATTGTTACTTTACTGTTACCATTACTGTCACCGCATCATCTCAGTATTCTAGCAACATAGATGTTGATTGTTTAACTGAATTAAATAATAATATAAAACGATAACTTATACTGGGATTGGAGAAATTGATGGAGAAGACAACGTCTATATTTTAGGTAGACTTAGGATACAGGTTGCTCAACCGAAATGAGGGTTCTACTGCAGGCTTCACGGGGATAACTGGCATCCATCTGATATTACTACTGTTATTGAGTCCTCGCAGTACGAGCCTGGTTTAGCACCAGAAAACTGGGGCTGTGGTCCCGGGTATGCACGGGACCCACGTAAAGTATGGACAATTTCTCCAACCGATCAGTTTCAATAACATAAGACCTCGATTGTCACGTGTAGTAGGCGTAGTATGGGATGCGTCTATTACAAGTGACAATTGGTGTTCGCTAACATAATAAATAATAATGAACTATTCATTGTGTATTGTGACTGACTGTAATCACTTGACTGTACATATATATAAACTATATAGACACCTAACTGTGCACATGACCGGATTTGGATATCTGACTCTAGTACTGACTGCCTTCATTATTTTTCAGCATGTTATTCTAGTCTTATTCCAGTATTTATTTTTCGAGTTTTCTTCATGATATATATCAGTTATCTTTCATTTATAGTTTATCATATTGTACACACTAGTTATATGCATGAGCACTGATTGAGGAAAAAAAGAGATATAGTTTAAGGGTTAGAAGGATGTTATCTGGATGGATGCGTGTATCTGTCTTCCACAATATATCCGCGGTAGCAAGGGCTATGTTGGTCGAATCTACAGAGAGGAATGCGATAGAAGCTTTTCGGAACGAATTCTCTAACAATTAGCTTGTAAAAGAAGAAATTGTTTGTAAACAAATATTTTAAAATAAAAGAATAAGTATAGCCAACTAATCATCTATCACAATCAAACACTAGTCTATCAAGAATAAATATCATGTTGAATCTATAAGGATTAAACCTAGATTATTGTTTCAAATCCAAGAAAGAAAAGTAAGAAAGAGATTAAACCCTGTTGGCAGTACACTAGATAAAACTAAGCATTGGTTTATCAAAGTCCCAAAGTATAGTTTAAGAAAAGTAATTTTAACTTAACATTAAACCATCAAAGCATCTAAGTGTAAACCAAGGATAATTATTAAATAGTATACCCTAAACCTAGCTTAACACAATTCATGACTAGTCTTCAAGAATTATTTACTTACTCTAGGTTTTTTAACATGCATAGAGTTCAATCAACTTATCTTCATAACTAGGTTTTAGTTAGTGGAGAGATTAGCAAGCTATTAAGAAATAGTTACACATAATTATGGTGGAATTAAAACATGGTAAAAGATTGCATAAAATAGATAAAACGAAAATAAAAGAAACAAAAATAATAATAAAAAATAAAAGATTGAAAGAAAAGAATGACATTTTATTAAGTCTGTCACTAACTCAGTACAAAGCCTTCTCCTTTCTTCAACTCTTCTTCAAAGTAAAAAAAATAAAAACTAAAAAAGTACAAGAGAATCTAAAGAAACCCTAATCTTGAGCTTCTGAGATCTGCCCTTCCTCTGTTGCTATGTAGGGGTATTTATAGGAGAAAACCAGAGGGATAAGAAGCGTATGAAGATAGGAGGAGCAAAATATTTCTGAATTTGAATTCTTCTTTATTTCCAAACTTGTTTTGACTTATCCGTAGAAGTTCAATTCTGTCCTGTAACTTGTTATCACGTTAATCACTGAATATAACTTATCAGCCGACTGAATTGGAAAGTTTGATCAACATAAGAGTTGTAGTCCTTCAAGTCTTCTTTCTGGAGCATCTTGAATCATTAAATTTGAGTTTGATAGAGAAAGTTATGATTGAAACACTAAAGGTGTCCAGTCTGAATCCGAATTAAATTCAGATTTTCTCTCCTTTATCTCCATCTTGTGGTGCAAGCAAAATAGAAGTCCATATCTATCTTTAATTAGAATGATGATTCATCTTGTTCTATCTTTCTCCTCCTCTAGATTTGAATAGCAACTAGGAGTCCCACTTTATCCTTCTCTTTAGCAATTAGGAGTTCTATTTTATCCTTCTTCTTCCTCCTTTAGATTTTAAAATCCAAGTTTAGATTAGGTTAGATAAGATAGAAGCTTCTAAATTACTACAATTAATTATGCATGTGGGCTTATGGACTTTTTGAGCTTTTGGGCTTTAATTGGGTTTCATTTATTTATTCTTTAATTACTCAAGGCCTGCACACATTAAACAATAAAATATTAGTAGTAGTGCTTTATAAAAGAATAAGTAGAGAAATATGATGATAAATATGATGATAAATATGCACTTTTTACTACCAATCAAGCACTTCCCCTTTTCTTACACTCATTAGGTTACTTCTGATGACACTGGATTTGCACATCCAGATATTAGACGTTTTGATTATTTGATCAGGATTCATTGATATCGTACATGTTGCGAGGAGCTAGAGTCTCTCTACCTATTTGTTGGCCCAAGGTTACAATCACCCGGTTTTATAGTTTTGATGATAACAAAAAATATGTGGTTATTTAGTACTAATCAAGTTCGAGTGTTTAAGTATATTTCAGAGTTCTAAGGATTCAAGGAGTTTTCTTCCTCTAACGGAAGGTGTTGAAGACTCAAAAAGATTCAAATACGAGATTAAAGCTCAAAGCACTCAAACGTTGCTAAAAGAAACCAAGTTGAAGATCTTGTGTCACCTAGAGCCTTGTAAGATATTAGTTTGTTAACATGTGGAATATAGTTGTGATGTTCAAGAAATTACACACACAAAATACACGATTTCGAAAAATGCAAGTTTTGATAGTACTGGTATTTTGCATGTTTGGTTTTGAAACATGTCTCATAATTTTTCCGAAATTTTATAACAAGTTTGGAATATTTATTTCATCACCTATACATTGCCACATTCCCCATAAACTAATACAAAATATTTTGAAAAATGTTTGAAACTCAAAATATATCAAGAAAATTGTTTCAGGCCAGAACGGTCGACCGGACGGTCGATCGGTGCCTATTTCAGGCCAAAACAGTCGACTGCCCGGTCGATCGGGCCTTTGGCCTAGGGGCGTGCATGTTTGTGCACATTGTCGGTCGACCGACCGGTCGACCACTAACCCTTGTGGTCGACTAGTCGGTCGACCGACTAAGAGACCTAACTCTCAGTTAGGGTCGGTCGGTCGACCCGATCGACTAACGTTTTATTTTTCTCTTTTGAACGGCCGAGCGGTCGACCAACCGGTCGACCGGAGTATGGATGAGCTGTCGGTCCTGTCAGTTGGCTATAACGGCTAGTTTTTGAATTTGTTTTGTTTTTAGTGGATTCCAATAGGCATTTTTTATTTCCAAGTGTCTAAACACCCCCCAAATGACCTAGTATGATTTACAAATGATATTTATTCATTGCCTATATATATGGGTCATTGGTTGGGTTTTTAGACAAGAAGTATACACAAGTTTACAAGTTTGTTTCAAAAGAGAAAAGTTTTCTTAGCTTCCAATCTTCAAGTTCTTTCTTTTCAAAGCTATTTTCTGTTATTTTAAAGCTCTTCACATCTTTCTAACTAAATTTATTCTCTCACTTAACTTCTTGAGCTACATTTCATATCCTACTCTATATGAAGTTGTATGAGAGAGTGTTTGGGATCTTGTTGGATCACTAAGAGCTTTGTAATCTCAATTGGCTTTGTGCTACCTCTTGTGTAGAGGGTTGAGTTGGTAGGGTTGTGTACTCTGGTCTTGTGTAGACCAAATTATAATCCATTTGTGGAAGATCCCTTATAGGATAGTGAAATCCTTCGTAGTGGTGAAGGCGGGGACGTAGAGCGGTGGCTCAAACCTCAGAACAATTCCCTTGTGTTTGCGATTGCTTATGTCTTACTCTCTATTACTTTTTACATCTCATACTTGTGTAGTTATTCATCTTTCTTAATTCCATTGCTTGTATTTTATTCATCACTTTGACTATCGGTCTATACTCATCTCAACACGGAGGCAATTGAGCACCTCAACTCATTATCTAGATGAATCAAAGAGGAAAAGTTCTAAAGCCCTTCACGGGGAATTCGGCTTCAATTCTTATTTTGAGTGACCGTTATATTTCATCATAAGTAAATTTAAAATAGCATTTGATTAGCAAAATACCTATTCACCGCCCTCTAGGAGTATTTCAATTGGTATCAGAGCCTTGGTCTCTAGTTTTCGGCTTAACAACCTTAAAGAGATCATAATCGCTAATCACTTCTTTTACAATTTCATCTTCATCCACTTTAGTAAAAATGGCCGAAGGTATTAAGACCCCTCCCAAGTTTGATGGCCTTAACTTTCCTATATGGAAGGTTAAGATGACCGTATTTTTGCAGTCCTTAGGAAGCCAGGTTACAAAAGCGGTAACTAAACCCTTTAGTGTACCCATTGGTGATGAGGACACTTGGTCTGATATTACCACTTAGGAGTTTGATGCAAATGCTAAGGTAAAGTATGCCTTGCTTCAAGCTTTGAACAATAACGATATTGCTGGGGTCATCCATTGCAAATCTGCCTACGAGATTTGGACACACCTAATAGTCACACACGAGGGACGTCACAAGTCAAGAGAGCAAAAATTGATCTCTTGCGTTCCCAATATGAAAATTTCACCATGCATGATAATGACACCATTGATGACATGGTAACAAGATTTACTAAAATAACTAATGGTCTTACTTCTTTAGGTGATGCCATTGACAATGATCAAAAAGTAAGGAAGGTCATTCGGGCTCTTCCACCCTCATGGGAAGTCAAGGCTACTACATTGAAGGAGCTAAGTCAAGGCTACTACATTGAAGGAGCTAAACGACAAAGAAGAGATGGAGCTCATCCGTCTTATAGGAAACCTTAAGACCCATGAAATGGAGAGGAAGGTAAGGAAGAGATGGCACCACAAAAGAAGAAGATGATCGCTTTCAAATCCACTCCCACCCTCCCCGATGATGATGATGAAGAAAAGGATGATGAAGAATTCTCCCTCCTAGTGGAAAAATGTAAGGAGGATATACAATAAGGCCAAATTTAATAACAGAAAAAGATGGCAAGGAAAAGAAGACAAGAAGGTCATATGCTTCAATTGCCAGAAGCCGGGTCACCTGGTTGCGGATTTTCTGGAGACCAAAAGTAAACCTTTAACCTCCAAGAAGCCCTAAAAAAGAAAGATCTCAAAGCTGCGCGGGACTCGAAGAATGAAACCGATGAAGAAGTAGATACGACACACATGTGTTTCATGGCCAATGATAACACTGTTGGCCCAGAGGCCTTCCACTCTAGTTTTGATGATGATTAACTCATGTAGTTATGTTTACTAATAATCTTGTGATGTTTAGTTTCAGATCTCTAATCAAGATATTAGTAGGTGATTAGCTTCAACGAAGATGTTTTGAAGCCTTTCACCATGGTGATTCAAGAGCTAGAACGACAAAGTCATATCTAGCACTCGGTGGAGTCAAGCTTGGTGGATCTCGGTTTGGATCGAGTCGGCTTGAAGACGGAGTTCGTCAAGAAGACTTCGGTACATAGTTTAGTTTATGTTTTAAATCCATTGTTAAAGATTAGATAGTGTGATATGCTTAAGTTCACAACACTCACACGTTTCATGTTTCGGTTTTCGGTTTTGGTTTAACCGATCTTGGTTTTCATGAATAGATAGATCAAAACAAATTTATATTGTTTAAATGTATATTAGATATGTTCTATATACATGTATGCTTCATATCGTAAACAAACTTATTTTGATATGCCTATTCATGTGCTTGGTGTTTTGGTATTTTTATCAAAACATATTTTTGGATTTATTGTCAAAAACATTGATATATATCTTTATATGTATATTGGAGTATATCTATATACTACATGCCTAAAAGTTGTTTAAATATCATTTTTTTGTATTTGGATGAGTTTTGAAAATATTGAATATCCATTTGAAAATCCAAGTTTTAGAAAATACGGATTTTGGTTTTCGGCAAAATTTCTAAGTCACAAAAATGCTTCAAAAAGTTTAAAATATGTGTTGAAATTTTTCACACATATTTGTATATCAAATATAATGTTAGAACTTATTTTTGTGGAATTTTAGAAGTTTTATGAGATTTATTTTAAAAATTAAAACCTAAGTTTTTAGTCTCTAATTGCTGCCTGCCAGGCTCTGGCGGTCGACCGCACGGTTGATCGAACCAGGAGCCGGTCGATAGGAGCGGTCGACCGGTCGTGCACATAAACGTGCACGCAGCCAGTCCCATGGGCCGGTCGACAGAGCGGTCGACCGACTGAAAGCAACCCACTCTCGGGTTGTTCTGGTCGACCGGGCGGTCGACCGGCTAGAGAGCCGTTGCTCTCTCGTTCTAGGCGCGGTCGACCGGGCGGTCGACCGACAGTCGCTAACGGTCAAATTTAGACCGTTGGCCGGTCGACGGGGCGGTCGACTGGATGGTCAATTCTGACCATTTTTGGCTGCAACGGCTACTTTTTTAAAGAGGCTATAAAAACCCCATTTGAGAGAGGTTTTCACCAAGAATTTTTGAGCTAAAAATTTTCTACTCTCTAGTGTTTTTGTAGCAATCAAAAAGAAGTTTTTGGGCTCTATAGTTTACATTCAATTTGGTGTTTTCTAGGGTTTGGAAAATCAAAGAAAAGTGATTTTGGAAAAGTGTTTTGATTCAATTTCTTCATCTTTATTTCTAATTTTTCCCAAGGATTTTCTTTGAGTATTTATTTTTCCATTCCTTTGGCTTTTCTCACACTTGAGCTTCATTCTATCCTATCTATAGGATCTTTGTGTTTGTGGGAAAAGAATTGGTTTGTGGTTGAGATATACCACCAAGTTGTAAACCCTTATCATTGCTTGGCTTTGTGCCTTCCCTCTAGGTGTAGAGGAGGTTGTGCAATTGGGTTGTATCCCTCAAGTTATGAGGTGATCCTTATTTGGCTTTGTACTTATCCCTCAAGTTGTGAGGTGATTGATATTGGTGGCTTTGTGCCTAGCCTCTAGTGAGAGGTTGTGTTTGTAAAGAGAGGAGTGTTGTGTACTCCCGGTTGTTGTTACCTCAAATCCTCGGTGGAGGTTCCCTGTGTGGGAGTCCTGTGTGGACAAGCTAGTGGATTCGAAATCCTTCTAGGTGAAGGCGGGGACGTAGAGCTGGGTGCTCGAACCTCGAAACAAATCTTGTTGTTTGCGCTTGATCCATTAACTCTAACTCTCTCTTTATATTATGCCATTGCATCATTTCATATTGCTCATTCATATTATATGCTTGGCTTGTTGGTGTGTGCCTCACTTGTGCTTAACTGATTAGTATCTAATTTTGCATAATTTTCATTACATTCTCATATTTATTTCATGTAAAATTTTGCTAATAAAATCTTGCTTGCTTGATCCTAGGTCCATGGTGTGCAAATGAAGAAGAAGACCTAAATCACCATTTAATTGGTGATTAAAAGTCTACCAAGTAGCCATTGACTTTAGGGTGAAGATTTTGTCAGCTCAGGGTATCAAATCGCAAATCCAGAAGATCAAGGCATCAGAAGACAGTCTGGGCGACGCGCTGCCCAAAGCCAGGCGCGCGCCGCCCTGGCAGGGCCGTGGAAACGCGATCCGCGCGCCTGCGCTTTGGGTCACGTGCTTCCCACGTGGCCCCCTTTCCCTGGTGCCTATAAATACCCCCCTGGGATCTTCAGTTTAAGCAGATCCAGAGTTTTAGCAAGTTTTTATAATCTTGTTTTTAGGTTTGTAGTTGTTGTAGTTGTTCTTCTTCTAGTTGTTGTTTTAGCCATTAGAGTGAAAGAGAGAGAGTGTGTAAGTGTTGTATTTGAAGGGTGACAAGCTAATACAAGTACTACTTCTCTTCCTTCTTTCAATTTACTTGTGCTTTCCTTTAGTTTTACTTCATTGTTGCAGTGTAAACTCCTTACTCTTTACTTCTTCCATTTGTTGTTTCTTGTTGTAGTGTAACTTCCTTCTTCTCCACTTCTTTTCCTTTGTTGTTTCTTTTACTTTTATGGCTAACTAACTTTTCTATAGCATGACTAACTAACTACTAACCCACTAATTTCTAACTTCTTGATTGATAACCCGAATGAGTCAATAGTGACAAACAAGCCTTGTGCAAACGAGAGTTATGACATCTTAAGACGAGGGTTCTAACTCTAACCTCCTACAAGTGTTTACTTTCTTATATTTCATACTTAATGTTTTTTTTTGATGATCTATGGGTTTTGTACTTTGCTTGTTGTTATAAGTTAGAGACTTTCCTTTTAACTTTGCCGATACCATTAGTGCACTCGTGTCTTCCCGTATTCTCGCCTTCTAATGGATCTTGATATGGGAATGTCCGAGTTTTTTGCCGTGTAAAGCTAAGTTATAGGAAGAACTTTCACTCGATTTCCACGTGAATAGTTCCAACGCATAAGGGTTGTGCTTGCCTATGATCCATCGTGAGGCTACATCTTCAAGAAGTTAGGGATTAGTGGGAGCACTTAGTAGAAAGTTAGCCATGCACCTTTACCATTAAGAAAAACTCACTTTTACAAATCACCAAAACATTTTCCAACAATTCTTCAAACAACTTGTTTTCACTTTTTAATTCTTTATTTGGAAACAAGAACTTTCTTTCTTTTTGAACTTTAAAGCCGCATCAAGCTTCCATCGCTCTCCCTCCTTGTGGATACGACCCGTATAGCCACTTCGCTACTACGGAAGAATCGCAAAAGCAGTAACATCAACCCACACTTCCTTCTCTTATTTTAGTACATGCTTTTTGCCGATCAAATTTTGAAGCGCGTCGCCCAGACTGTCTTCTGATGCCTTGATCTTCTGGATTTGCGATTTGATACCCTGAGCTGACAAAATCTTCACCCTAAAGTCAATGGCTACTTGGTAGGCTTTTAATCACCAATTAAATGGTGATTTAGGTCTTCTTCTTCATTTGCACACCATGGACCTAGGATCAAGCAAGTAAGATTTTATTAGCAAAATTTTACATGAAATAAATATGAGAATGTGACGAAAATTATGCAAAATTAGAGACTAATCATTAACCACGAGAGCTTCATATAGATCAACTCTTATTCAGAGGAATCTAGAGGAGTTAGTTCAGAGCCCTTCACGGGGTATTCGGCTACACTCATTGGTTGCGTTAAGTGTTGATTGCAATTAAGTTTTAATTTTCACATTTAGTTTAATTGATTAGTATCATCACCTATTCACCCCCCTCTAGGTGATTTCAAACACACCTAAGGTAACATCCGAACCCTCACTTGATGATTGTGAATTAACAATGGATAAATTGGGTGAGACTTTTGAAGAGTTGTCTAACAACTATAATTTCCTTAAAAAGAAATATTTAAAAATGAAAAAGAAAAATGAAGCCCTTCAAAATAAAATTATTATTCTTTCTAAAGAAAAAGATGAGTTATCTTTCACACTCATATCCACACAAAAAGATTTTGATGCATAAAAATTTTATGTGAAGAAAAATTTTCATTAATTGATAAAAATGAGATTTATATTCTAAAAGATAAAATTAACTCTTTAGGAGATGTGTTAAAGAATTGTGAGTTTGATAAAGCTAGGTTGGAAGCAATATTTCCTAAGAAACATACTCCAAAGAAACATGTTCATACCACACATGCTCATCATACTACACATACCCACACTTCTAAATCACAACATATACATGCACATCATGCGACATACTACACACACCAAACATGTTCACACCCCACACTCTCATCATGCTTTTATATATGATAGAGTTTATTCATGCACTCATTGTATAACACCCTGTTCCTGAAATACGTACTTAGATGCGTATTCTAATTTTTTGATCATATTTTTTTGATTTAGTTTTTGTATTTATTTCTGTTTTATGATTATTTGTGTGATTGTTTTGTATTGGATCTGGATTCGTGGACTCAGAGTCAGCCGTAGTATGAACGGGGACCCGATCCAAGTGTACTACTCGATTTGGTCTTTTCGGTAGTCAGATTTAACTGGTTTCAATTTCAAACACTGTTTTCTAATATTTTAGATTTTTCATGATTTTCTGAAATTTTTCAGAATTATTTGCACAATCTTCAAAACCGATGTCGATAGGCATCGCTGACCAGTTCTCAGATTTTTAGTTTTCAAATGGAGTTGAATTTTTAGAAACGACTTTCACATTACTTCTTAAAATCTCATTTTTGAGATTTTTCTAAATTTATCGAAAATCCACCGGTTTTGGTGTCGACCAGTACCGCCGGAAGATTTTAAGATTTTTAATTTAAAAAATAAATTGAATTTCTCGAATCTAATTTCATCGACATCTTAAAATAATATTTCTATTTTTGAGAATTTTTCGAAGCGATTCTGAAACAATCGATTTTTCCCGCATTAAAATAATACTTTCTTTTTTTTTTCTTTTCCCTTTCTTTCTCCCCTACCTGCCCCGTCCTTTCCCCCATGCCCTGCCAACAGTCAGCTGCAGCACCAGCAGCACCATTCCCCCATTCCTTCTCCCATACTCCCCCTCTTCCTCTCCTCTTTATTTTCCTTTCTTTCTTTTCTTCCCCATCTTCCCCATTTCTCCTCCTCTCCCAACGACACATCCTCCTCTCCCTCCCTCCCTTGGCTACACCTTCGACTCTGCCCTTGGAGCGTCGCCTCCACCTTTGGCCGGCCATCCGCTCCCCAAACTCTCTCCTTCCCTCCTCCTTCCACAACACACCACCATCCTCCTTCAATTTCAACACGAAACCCATTTCACCTCCACTTTCATCCTCAAAATCCACCACCAATACTCCACCACCTCCTCCACTTTCATCACCCCACCATCACATCCACCACCTCGTCCAATCCCCACCACCACCACCACCACCAACCACCACCACCAACACCATTAACACCACAACAACATAACACCACCACACCACACAACCAATCCCCATACCCCTCCTCCCCGGGCCTAGGCCGCGCCGCCCCTCCGGCGGCGCCGCCGACCAGCCCCATCTCCCTTCCTTTCCTCCTTTTCTTCTTTTCTTCTTTCTCCTTTCCTTCTTTCTTTCTTTCTTTCTTTCTTTTCTTCTTTCTTTCTTTTCCTTCTTTCCTCTTTTACCCCTTCTTTTCCCTCAAAATTCTCTCCCTTACCCCTCTTTAAATTCCAGCAAGGCTTTCTCTCTCCTCTCTCCTCCTACAACTCTCTCTCTCTCCTCTCTCTCTCTCACCTTTCTCATTCTCTCTCTCTAATATTTATGTATATATATAAATTATATATATATTTTAATATGGATTAGTAGCATGTACGTGTTATGGTGTTTCGAGATTTTATGTCATTTTTCGGTGATTTAGGCGAGTACATTTCCCGTGTTGCTTCATACTTTGCTATCATCGTTTCATACCTAGTGACTGCTATTTTAACGCCCATTGCATGATTTATTGATATGCTAATGTGTCATTACCATCGTTACATGCCTAATAATTGTTATCCTATTTTTTATACATGATGCATCGTTATGCGAGTTGATATATGGTATACGAGTGACTTTTAAAATTAACATATTATATGAATACCTGTTGACCACTATTATAATCATTTAACTGGTATTATACTTGCATGGATATGCCTAGATACGCTCCCGCTTCGCTCAGCTTCGCATAAGCTAATTAATAGATTAATTTATTATTGTTATAGATATGGTTGTGAAGAGTTTAAAATGTTTAACTTTATAGTCTCCAGTATCATGTTTTATGACCGGACGATTACCTGACATATGATATTGTAACTCTATATTCAACTCACCCGATAACATGTTAATTTCCCGACCCTGATATATATATACTTGACACCTGATACTTGACACTTAATATCTGACACCGGTACTTGACATATTATACTTGACACCTGATACTTGACACTTAATATCTAACACTGGTACTTGGTATGTTATTACTTGACACCTGATACCTGACACTTGATATCTGACGCCGGTACTTGACATGTTATTAATTGACGCCTGATACCTGACACTTGATATCTAACACTGGTACTTGACATGTTATCACTTAACACCTAATACCTGACACCTGATATTTGATACTTGACGATTGACATGCTATCACTCACTTGACATGCTTTCACATGGTACTAGCACACTTGACCTGATATTGTGACATCTGACTGGACACTATTGCACCTGACACCTGTATTACATTGCATATTCATGATTATCACTTTTATGGGGACTTGGCATGATTATTATTATGTTACCAGACCTCTGGTATTTCTGAACTCCTGTGCTCCTGAACTCTTGTGTTCCTGAATCCCTGTAACAGGGAGACTCCTGATATTATTTTCCTGATGCCATACTCATGTTGATCCCTGATTACACACATTTATTGCATTATTCTTTATTACATTCCACATTTATTATGTAATAAATCTGCTAAATTTCTTGTCTTAAATGTCTATTTTGCAGAAGATAATCATGGGGAGAAAGAGGATAAAATCAAATAAATATCAGTTAAATTCAGATTTAACTAGATTTATTTGGTCAGATTTAACTAGATTTATTTGGTTAATGGAGGATGATCCCAAATTCAGTTAGTTAAATTCAGTTTTTGGTGAATTAGGTGGTTAAAGCTAAAGATCAAGCGAGGATAACGTCAATTACAGAGTCCAAATCCAAAGGGATAAATGAATGTGAGAAGATCAATGGATGAGATGAAGCAATTTAGACTCAGATTCTGGCTGGATATATTTTAGTATTTGAATCATAACTTTCGCTACCAGAACTCAAATCTGATGATTCAAGATGATCCAGAAAGAGGACTTAAAGGGATACAACTCTTAAGTTGATCATTATTTCTAATTCTGTCATTTGATAAGTGATAATTAGCAATAAATACGCCACTAAACTGCAGATCAGAACTGAATATCCACATCAAATTAAGTTTGGAGATAAGGGGAGTTCAGAAATTACCAGCTTTACTTATCTTCATACTCCTCTACCCTCTATATTTCTCCTATAAATACCTGCACTCAAAGGCAAAAGGAACGACCAAGCAGAGAATAGAACTTAGGATAATTTGTAGTTTGTAACTTAGGTTTTTAGTTTTCTTTTTATGTAATTTTTACTTTTCTTTATGTAATTGAGAGGAGAGACGACTTTCATGGAGGAATGAGAGAAAACTTGTACTGTAGGTGACACCAGTATAAGTGATCCCCGTAATTGACTAACCATGAATGTCGGATTACTGTATTCACTGTGGACATTATCTCTGGACAACATATATAATAAAGTACTTAACTTACACTTGGGTAGGGGGAACTGATGGATACCGGTTGATGTCATATTTATAATGGTGATATATCTGAAGTGTCGTGTGGGGCGCGTAATGATAAGTCCCCGGAAGCAGTAGCCTGATATCTGAAGTGTCGTGTGGGGCGCATAATGATAAGTCCCCGGAAGTAGTAGCCTGTACTCTTGAGCCGTGGTCCCGGGCAGAGATGGGACCCACTATAAATATGAGCTATCAGATTTATCAGTTTCAAAGTAATAACTTGCCTTATTCATAAGTGGATGTATGTGTACCGGTAACACATACATAAGCATATGGATCGGATGAATAACATAAGAATTTACAACCAACAGTAATAATATTAGGAACGTGTGATATTTGGTCTCTCCTTTGTTCGTGTACAGGTACTCACATATCAGACCCGAGTAAGTTCTATTAGAGTGCGAACTCTAGTATGGACTATCAGCGATGTGAGGCACTGGTAGGGAGGCGATTGAAATATCAAACGGTACTGATAATTATTATTGAATAACTTAAAATGCAACACCTTTATATCTCCAGCTATAGTGATGAATCATTTAATCCAGTATTATACTCTGAGTTGATACCCTGTCTTATGACATATGATTTATGTGGCACAATGATTACTACTGACACACTCTAGTTCAATTACTCTGAGGGCAACTCAAGTTGTATGAACTCAGATGATGGCGACATGGGATATGTGGTATATAGATGAGAGTTTCCTTGTTTGGATTATCCCCTTGACGTATCGATCCCGGAATCTATAATCTGAGCTTATATAACTAGTTTTGTCCATACTTGTATTTATCGCATGCTTAGTGTATTTATCGCATGTTTATTTATACTTAAGCTCTTGACACTATTTTCTATGCATGCTTTTTGATTCAGATTTATCGATATACATGTATTTACTTGATTTCGGATTTACTGTCGTTCCTTTAATTTCCTTTATGCTATTTGTTATTGTCTATACCTGTATGCCTGAACCACATCACTTGATCATGTACACATGTGCCTGATATGCACGCCACTTGGGTTTATCATATGTACTCGCCGGGTTGCTTTCTGACAACCCTGGATTCTCATGTCCAGATCCAGGAGCATGGACTGCGTTGACCTTACTGTAACTGATCAGAGGGCGCAGCAGAGGCGTGGATTAGCGGATGTCACCGTATCTCTTTCCTCCCAGCTCCTCTCCTGATTGCCTCTCGAGACTCCTCTTGCTGCTCGTGAGCACCTCTTAGCTTTTGATTATATCTATCATTTTGTATATCGTACTTTTGTATTCTCTGGTGATGTAATATCCTATAATATTGTATCACTCTCTGTGATAACCATGTACTTATACTTTTCTGTTGGAATGCATATTACCACTGTACTTCCGTACTCTGATTCTTTCATGTACTGATGCTTAGCGTATATACGTGAGAGTATTTCTGACCTGCGTATAAACATCGCAGTGACGTCTCCATACCCGCGGGATCGGGGCGTCACACATTGTGGCCGAAAAGGTCATTAAGCCAAATTTTGCTTTGATAGAATAAATGCATCTAATGATCATATTTGGGTTCGAAAAGCTAACATAATAGGACCCAAGAAAATTTGGGTACCAAAATCAACCAATTCGTTACTTGGTGTAGGTACACACCAAGGCTCCAAGATATAGAGAGCGGTGGTATCTTGATAGATAGTTGCTCAAGTCATATGACTTGAGATATCAATAATTTTGTAACCCTATGAAGGTACCATGAAGGTGACACCGTCACCTTCGGAGATGATTCCAAAGGAAAAATTATCGGTATAGGTAACATAAAAATTGGCTCATCTCCCTTTATTGAAAATGTTGTTTCAGTTGATGGTCTCAAGCATAACATCTTGAGTATTAGTCAACTTTGTGATAGAGGTTTTAAAGTGATTTTTGATGATTTAACTTGCAATATTTTAGATAGAGAAACCAATGCATGTGTCTTTCCAGTTTTTATGAAAATAATGTGTACATGATTGATATGTCAAATTTAAATTCAATGCTACATGTTAAATGCTTTTAATGAAGATTCTTGGTTATGACATAGGAGACTAGACCATGTTTCATTTGACCATCCATCTAAAATTAACAATAAGGAAGTGGTGAAAGGTATTCTTTATTTGAAATTTGAAAAGGACCGCATTTGCGATGCGCGCTAACTTAAAAAATAAACCAAGCCCTCTTTCAAAACTATCATGGATATCATGACATCAAGACATTTGGAGTTAATTCACATGGATTTGTTTGGTCCAACTAAAATCAAAAGTCTAAGGGAAATCATTTTGTCTTTATTTTAGTTGACGATGTTTCTCATTTTACATTGGTTTTCTTTTTAGAACATAAAGATCAAGCTTTTTCATATTTTCAAGTGTTTAGAAAAAAAGTTGAAAAAAAAAGAATTTTTCAATTTTACGCATAAGAAGTGATAGAAGTGGCGAATTTATTAACCTTCCTTCATCACTTATTGTGAAGAACATGAAATCAAACATGAACTATCATGTCCTAGAACTCGACAAAAAATGGAGTCATTGAAAGGAAGAATTGTACTCTTCAAGAAATGGTTAGGACAATGATAAATAAATATGGATTCCCTCAATATTTTAAGCCGAGGCCATAAACACATCATGTTACATCTCAAATAGAATTTATTTATGTAAAAATACTTTTAAAACTTCATTTGAAATTTACTATTTGAGAAAACCTAATATTTTTTACTTTAAAGTTTTTGGTTGTAAATGCTTTGTTTTAAACACTAAAGACAATTAAGAAACTTTGATGCCAAATCTTATGAAGTTATATT
Organism: Agave tequilana; assembly: GCA_038442645.1. Taxonomy (NCBI): domain Eukaryota; kingdom Viridiplantae; phylum Streptophyta; class Magnoliopsida; order Asparagales; family Asparagaceae; genus Agave; species Agave tequilana. The sequence continues at coordinate 6,293 of JAVJIF010010417.1, read as the reverse complement.
TGTTGGGTATTTGATTAGTCTCAAAAACTGCATATTTCATACCACATCTTCACATTTATTTCATATTAAATTCTTCTAATAATACCTCTCTTGTATGTTTCTAGGTCCATGATGTGCAATGAAGAAGAATACCCTAAATCACTATTTAATGGGTTATTAAAGACCTATAATATAACCATTGACTTTGGAGAGCAGTTTCGTCAAAACCAGGAGCCCAAAACCAGAAACCGAAACATGCAGCTGACAGGGGGACAAACGAGCGGCGCTACGCGCGCCACTCTGGTACAGCTATAGAAACGCGGCTTTTATAGCGTTTCTGCGGCCATACGGGCGCTGCCTCTCCCGTACTTTGGGCCAGGGGTTGTCCCCCTGGCCCCTTCCCCCTGGTGCCTATAAATACCCCCCTGAGGTTCTGAAGATGAAAAATACAGAGAGTGAGGGTAGTTTTCTTTCCTCGTTATAGTTTAGGATAGTTTAGGTTAGTTGTTCTTCTTCTTTTTTATCTTTGTGTTTTTCATTTCTTGTAGATCTTGTAATAAGGTAGAGAGAGTGGTACATGGTTAGAAAGAAAGAACACTTGTAATAGAAGGTGACAATCTATGAAAAGTTCTCTCTTTTACCTCTCTTCATTTTCTTCTCTCTAACTCCTTTTATATGTTTGGCTAATTTTCTCTCATGGCAACTAACTACTAACCACTAACTTGCTAACTTTTATTTGATAATCCACATGAATCTAATAGCCTCTACTTGGCCTTGCTTTTGCAAGAGTCATTGATGGCTCATGATGATGGATCTAACACTCTAACATCCTAACTCTCTAACAAGCTAACATTACTTTATTTCATGCTTACTCTGTTTAATTTGATAGTTTAAGTATAGCTTGCACTTGTTTTGTTGAGTTTTGATGTGAAAGTTATTGTATGGGTCATGCTTTAAAATGCTCTTGAGCCAAGGACTAGTGATGACCAATGATACATGTGATACAACTATCACTAAGAGGTTAGCATGGTTAGTGGAGCCATTAATAGTTAGTATCCATGAGTTTTCTTCCCTTTTTACTTTGTTTTAGAAATATATCAAAAACCTCAAATACCATTTTTTCTTTTTGTTTCCCACTTCTTCGTATTTTACCGTACTCTGTATTTTCTTTTCTTTTCTTTTCATTCTTTAAAACATAGAAGAAACTTTAATACGCACGTGAACATACCGGTAAAGCTTCTATCGTTTCCTATCCCTATGGATTCGACCCGTTTAGCCTCTATGCTATAACGGAAGTATCGAGGAAGCTAAAGCACGCACTTTTAACTCTTGATTTCAAAACATACACTTTTCGTGTGCGGTTTTCCTCCGATCAAATTTTGGCGCTGTTGCCGGGGATGGGAACGGTTTGATTTCATATTTTTGTTAACTTTTCTTCTTTATTTTTTGGTGTGCAGGTTAAAGTTTTAGCATTGCAGAAGTCCACACTTGCTTTTGTGTGGTTGGGTAAATTCTGTTTATTATTATATTTTGCTTTTTGTTTATGTCACCTGTGCACTGTAATAATTTTAAGAACTAAAATACGAAAATTGGATGCTTTAAAATAGTTTAGACATTTGCATCTAGGCACGTGTCAATTTTCATACTAATATACTGTATTTTGTTCTTATGTTGTTTGTGATCTTGACGGAGGTGTACATATTGTATTGCATATAAGTAGGACAAATACGTGGGTGATTTACTCGCTTTGTGTGTTCATTCTTATCTATATTGCACACTTGCACGAACTGAACTTAAGGGCAAAACCCAATACAACATAAGGTGAGGAAGTCATTACCCACCCTTAGCTCAAAAATCACCTCCCCATTCACACAACCCAAGCCTTAATAAAATTTGCTAGACGCTGGCCCTAGGGCATCTCGGACTCATTTAAGAGATTGACCTAAGGAGAAATTGTAAGAAGTTGACTCTTGTCAAATCAGTGTCTAAGGTTAGAGATTGAAAGGCGAAACTTCGAAGAACAGTGGTTTGGCATAATTAGGCCCGTTGCTCCGGCACGGATACCTCTCACTGATCTTGCCCCTACCTGGCCATTAACTTGTGGTCAGATTCTAACAAAGTACCCCCCGTGGACAGTCTAACCAATTAGGGAGTCGTCTAGGTCTAAGTCAACCCTATCATAGGCTTGTTTTCTTTTTCTTTATCTTTGTTGTTTGTTCATTTGTTTGTTGTGTTCTTTTTTGTATATTGTGAAATAGATTTTAATAATAATAATTCTTTCAATCATAATATCAATCCATATTTCACCCGACCTCATTTGACTCGGTAACTCCAACTCGGCTATGTACAACATAAACCAACCATATATGCCGAGTTGGGATTATCCGACTCAATATGACCCATATCCCTAATCCTACGACTATAATTTTCAAAATAATTTTCACTCTTCACAGAGCTCATGGGGATTCACTTCCCCCGAGTCAAATTTTCAACCACATGTTCACAATTTTCACAAAATTCATTTTCCGATTTTGCTTCATATCCTTCTTTTCCTGAACAACCAATTGAAGAAAAATCATCGTTACAAAGGACTTTGGAAGAAGCAATAGAGGCTCAAAAAGCAATTTGAAAACATGATGGCCTCATCATGTCCACAAAATTTCTAAAATCATATATTTCTTTTCGAGAACTAATCAAAGAAAAATCATTGTGGAAAAAAATTATGGAATTCGTGCAAGAGACCGAGCGAATAATACAAATATGAATAAGTGCTCATGTCCATCAGATGTTCATATGACTCAAGAATCATGTCATTTTAGAAATCCAGCTTCAATTTCATCATACCAACCTAAACTTGACCAACATCAAATTCTTGATAGTTTGACAAGTTATCCAATTCCTGAAATTGACTTGAAGATGAATGTGAATTCGAGCTTCAATTTAGCAATTCGAGTTCAATTTTTAAATCAATATCGACTCCTGTAATGTTACCTGAACTAAGTAACGTTCTTGAGCCAGTTGATTCCCATAATTCTTGAACTTGAATCAATCATTTCACCCATTTACATTTCTTTTGTGGATGAAAATCACGATTCAATTTCATTATATCCATTTGAATTTGCCCAAAATTTTGAAAAACCACCTTGATATTTTGACAAGATTTCCTTTTCTCGAAATTGAATTTGAGCTCGAAAGTGATCCTGAACCTTAAGTTGGTGACTCCATTTCACTCTTTGATTCAATAATGACTCCGGTAACTTTACCAGATTTTTTTCTCTACTTCAGAGTCGACATTGAATCCTGTACCAGTACACCATGAAATATAATCACCAATATCTTATGATCACACTTCATTGATGGGAAAAGTGTGTGAACATCAATTCTTTGATTTGCACCCCATTTTTGAACCAATTTTGACTCCCTTTTTGAATCTCGACTTGATCTGAGTCAAATTCCTAAGTCAGTATTGGTTTTTAATCCTGTTCCATTGACTCCAAATCAATCATCTCCCAAAATCACACTTCATTGTTACACAAGGATGTTGAAGAAAATGACTTAGTAATTATTTTTGAAAATTGAAAATTGGATGGGGGTAATTTTTTCAATAAGATCATATAGTTCTCCAACATTTTACTGGGTCATATAAAGAGGTCATTGGTGGGTTTCTGCAAAATCTACGATATCTTGATTGGGTAGTAACGTTTGGCCCTATCAGACCACCACCGAAGCCACCACCATGAGGCAATTTTCCTTCCCTCTCTATTTGTTTCATGTATACACACATTCACGATGCATTGAGGACAATGTATGAGATAAGTATGGGGGAGAATTTACTAACATAGTTAGTTTAATTTTCTTTCTTTTACATTTCTTTTTAGGATTTTAAAATTTTCTTTTGTATAAAAACTCTTTTCTTTTCTTTTTACAAAATTTTTTGACATAAGGGAAATAATTTTTGATCTATTTTTAAGAAAATTAAGATTAACTTAGAAATTAGGAAGACTTAAAATTTTAAATTTTTTAAACTGGATCAAAATAGTAGATCTCGTTTAAATTTTAGGATAAGGAAGTAAGATTGGAAAGATAAATTGATCTTGAATTTTTTCCTTAGATTTATGCACTTCACAATTTTTGAGATTGAAACAAAAACTGAAAATGCCATAAAAATATATTAAAAAAATGATGATAATAAAAATCACTTATTGAAGTTAGGTAATTATGCCTCAGGAAGCATGATTATTCACACCTAAAACGGTGGACAAAAATAAAATAATCCCCTTTAGTTTTGTGGCCTTGATTACTCGAGTCTTTAAGTCCGTGAGATGTTATCTCATCTGGTGCCCTAAGATCATCTGGTTTAGGAGTCACCGGCTAAAGACTCACTACCTGGGTAAATAAGAAAGCCTAAGAAAACTAAGGAAAGAAAAAAAAGAAAAAAATAAATATACATAAATCAATGGCATGAAAGTTTGAGTTAATATCCAAAAAATCTCACAGTTCACAAAGTGCATATTTTTCTAAGAGTTTTATAAAAGATCAGAGAATCAATTCAATCTTAAATTCTTACATTTAATTCATAACAAGATTTTACATTTTGACTTAGTTTAAAGAAGAATAATTTCTGGTTAACGTATGACCTTGGATCACTTATATTTTCGCAAAAATACTTCACCACTTTTCTCTATTTCAAAAATATATTTTCAAAATACTAACATTTGATTTCTTTCTTTATGGATTTTGTGGTGTAATCCACTGAAAACCCTCAGGAGACAAAACTCCTCCTATAGGGGAAACCTAGAGGTTTAACGGCTTATTGCACATGCTCAGTGCAATCGCGTCACCTACGAAAGTGGTGTAATAATTTTCTTAGTTTTTTTATTTTACTCGGGACGAGCAAAAGATAAGTGTGGGGGTGTGATTAGTCTCTAAAACTGCATATTCATACAACATATTCACATTTATTTCATATTAAATTCTACTAATAATACCTCTCTTGTATGTTTCTAGGTCTATGGTGTGCAATGAAGAAGAAGACCTAAATAACTATTTAATGGGTGATTAAAAGCCTATAATATAGCCATTGACTTTGGAGACCAGTTTCGTCAAAACTAGGGGCCCAAAAATTAGAAACCGGAACATGCAGCCGACAGGGGGACAAACGAGCGGCGCGGAGCAGGCGGCGCTGCGCGCGCCACTTTGGTACAGTCGCGGAACGCGGCTTTTGCCGCGTTTTCGCGGCCATACGGGCGCGACCGTGCCCGTGTTGACACTTTAAAAAGACAAGATTCTTACTGGCCGAACAATGTCTAAACTTGTTGACATTTACAAAAGACAAGTGACAGACAAGCTGACGACCAATTCTGTACCCATCTCCGAGGGATAAAGCAGCAACTTGACTCTACTGATCCAGTGAAGCAGACAGTGAGCCCTGATTGTCTCTGAAAAGACCTAAGCAAGTCTAAGATGCTAGGTTAGCTCAACATTTAGCATCACATGAGCCCAAAGGGATAGCCTCGCCTGAGAGGCTAAGATTGTCCAACTTTGCCTTGAAGCCATTAAAAGCTCCGTCAGGGAGCTAACTTACAGTTTCGCCTGAAGTACTCAGTTAACTCCACAGAGAGCTAGCTTCGCTCGAAGCCACACACAACCGCGCAGAAGGATGTTCGGTAGCTTCGCCACAGATGTTATCCAGCTCCGCTGAAGAGCTTTCTTCTGACTTCGCCAGATGCTTCTTCCAGCTCCGCTGCGAGCTCGGCGCAGCAGTTTCGCTGCGGGTCTGTTATGGTCAACCTTTGACAAATTAAATCTCCAGATAAGATCAAATCAATTCAAGATCAAGATCAAATCTAATCAAGATCAAATCTGAGATCAAATTTGACAGTTGCTTGCCATAATCTCTTGACTCTCCTAAAACAAGTAAGAAGATCAGGGGAGATCTTCCAATTATATGGAAAGAATCAGAACAGATAAGGAGACCAACCTACCTGCTACTTCTAGATTCCCAGAAGCTGATTCTAGCCTCGCAACAAGGCTACTTTCTAGATTTGAACAGATTTGACTCAATCTGTTTCCATATTTTTAAGGGACAATTGTACCCCTGCTCTCCTTATAAATGCCCACCAGAGGCACAAGGAGGACACACACACGGAGGCTGAAAAAACAGAGAGAGACGGCTAAAACAGAGACCTTCTCTTACTTCTAAGAATTCAGAGAATTCAGAGAACTGCTTCTCTAATCAGGGTGCTGATACCCTAATACCTTCCTCTCAAGGAATCTCCGGAACCAGGCGAGAAAGAATTCCCAAGTGGAGGCAG